>JAXIVJ010015495.1:7500-31445 GCA_036785665.1 Chirona hameri | reverse complement strand
TAAAAAGATAAATGCTCACAATAAGCGTATTTTCCCAGGGTGGACGGAATTTGTGCTTGACATACGTGTGAAGACATACGTTGCTTGGTGATGTTTACTCTCTCTGGGCCTTAGTCGGCAAACACCGCCAGGGCTACATTTATAGTCAGTTGTGCGTTGCGAAGTCCCAGTTTAAATATGCCCTCCGTTTTTGTTAAGGAATGAGAAGGACCTGAGGGCTAAAGCACTGCAGATAAATTTGCAAATAATCCACGTATATTGCCACGTTTTGGAAAGAGGATCGTAAGCTTAACAGTGATCCTCCTTTGGCTCAAGCTGTTGAAAGTGTCCAGTGGAGAGGCGAATATAGCTAGTATGTGGAAAAATCATGTTCGGATATTTTGAATAGTGTGAATAATGATAGCTCTAGGATGCTGTGCTAAATCAGTTAAAGAACTCTGACTGAGGTATAACAACCTTTTCTGTCCCTGAGGTCTTGGAATCGATTTTCGAACTGTCCTCTGGTCGCTCTTCTGGTTGTGATGAGCTTAGTGCGGAACATTTGAGATTTGCTGGTATTCCTTGTGCTACCCACTGTGTTCTTCAATGATGTTAAAACATAAGTGTTTGCCTCCTTCTTTGTCAAAAGTGATCTTGAGCCCAATTGTCAAAGATAAGACCGGTAATATCTCTGATAAGGATAATTACAGGCCTATTGCCTTGGTCGGGACAAGATTCGGTGCACGCCCGCTCTGGTGCCGAGGTGACCGTCATGGGGACGACCGTGGCCCGTTCTCTGGGCCTGGCCGATGCGGACCTACACACCGAGTCTACGGAGGGATTCTCGGCCGTCGGACCGCATCCTCTGGCGTGCATTCATTGCCGCCGTGACCCTCGGCTCTCGACGAGCACGTGTCACCGTGTTTGTCATCGATAAAGTGGACGACACGGTCCTGAGTCAGGCAGCGCCATCATCGCTGCGGTTGGCGCCAATGTCGTTGCAGTCAGTAGGTGGCGCTGGTGTTCCCACGCTAGGTGGCGGGCCAGTCGGCGAGCAGTCTGGCTGGGCAGCCGCCAGTAGGTGGCGACCCAGTCGGCCGGCAGATGCCGCTAGGTGACGGACCCGTCGGTTGGTCGCGGGCCGCCATGGCAGGCGGCGTTGCAGCGACAGGACGAGTCATCTGACGTCCAGACTTCCTCACGGCGGCGGCGGCGGCGGCGAGTCGGGGCTATAGGCGGCGATGGCTCCGGTGACGTCACCGACTGCACTTGCGCTGGGAAGTCCGACGGTAGCAGACCCAGTCACCGAGTTCGAACCAGCTCAGGAGCGTTGTCGTTCCCACTTTATCGATGACAAACACGGTGACACGTGCTCGTCGAGAGCCGAGGGTCACGTCGGCACTGAATGAACCCCTGCACGCCAGAGGATGGGTCGACGGCCGAGAATCCCTCCGTAGACTCGGTGGTGTAGGTCCGCATCGGCCAGGCCCAGAGAACGGGCCACGGCCGTCCCCATGACGGTCGCCTCGGCACCAGAGTCGGGCGTGCACCGAATCCTGCCCCGACCTGCAGGATGGTGCATTTCCACCAAGACTTCGGAGCCGGTCGAGTAGACCGCCCGACGTACACATCGGCGACGACACTCCAGACGCGGTGGGATGGCGGCGACCGTGGCGGGGGCGGGGACGGCGACGGCGACGGTGAGCGGCGGTGGGTGGGCGCCCGTCGTCCCTGCGATCGGCCACGGAACCGCCCGCCGGCCGCCTCAGCTGATCTGTGAGTGCCCGCGGCCCAGCGGCACATCGCAGCGAATGACCGCGTAGTCCACAGCCCCGGCAGATGGCGCCAGCGGCGCGGCACCAGGATGGGTCGCCGTGCTCCGCCCAGCCGCATCGCTGACACCGCCCCTGGTCCCGGCCGGCTGGCGACCACGGGCCGCGAGCACTTGGCGCGCTGCCAATGGCCTCCGCGGCCCGCACACGGCGGACATCCGAGCCTGGTACGCCGCGTATGTCCGCACACGCGGTGCGTGCGTTCTCACAGGCACGGCAGATGTCAATCGCACGCTGCAGAGTCAGGTCCTTAGTCTCTAGCAAACGGCGCACCACCTTGTCATCACCGGCGTCACACACAATGCGGTCCCGAATCTGGTCGTCCACACAGTGAGGACAAAAGTCACAGAACGCGGCTATCTCCCGCACGGCACACAGGAAATCGTCAAAACGCTCGCCGGACTCCTGGCACTGAGCGTAAAAATCGCGACGATCCACCACGATATTGCGTTGTACCCGCAGGTGTACAACGCAACCATGGCGTTGTAACACCTGCGTCCAGAACGTCGGCTAGTGGACTAGCATCGGCCACGCGAGTCCATAGCGCAGTGTCCTCTGTCACTCGTCGTCCAGAAGGCCCAGGACTGCCGCTCGCTGCTCCTTGAGTGACATCGCCGACACATCGGTCAGCATGAAGTAGGCGGGCAGAGAGCTTTTCACGACAGGCCGTAAACTCGCGGATACTTGATGAGGCGTGGAGATGTGGAGCGGGCGTCATCGCCAGCGGCAGTCGGGGTCGCGGAGTGCCGCCGGTCCCGTCCACCGTGAGCGCAGACGAAGCGGCGGCTCCCGCCGGGGAGGCGACCATCAGCCGCTCCATCATCGCCGCTAGCCGCTCCTCCCGCACTGCCGAGATCTCCGCCTGCCGGACCAGCAGGGCGGAGAGGCGCTCAATGTCCGTAGGTTTCTCAACCGACCGCGCCATGTTTGGTTATCACTGTATTCGGGGACACGAGGCCACATCCCCTCCACTCCACAGACCTTGGGCGGCGCTGCTGCGCCGCCTCGCGTCCCGGCCGCCCACACGGGCGGATCCAGGACGGTCGGGAGGGAGGGTAGATACACATATCCCAACACATGGGAGCCAATGTCAGAATCGTCTTTGCAAGCTCATGGCGCCGTCTGGTCGTCTGCCAGTATGTCCCGGTTCTCGTCTCTGGCAGCCATGTCCACGTCTGCCCCACCCCCGCGTCGGTCCCTTGGATTGGATACCGCTCGGATACACCGACGGCAGCACCTCTGAACATACCGTCCGCCTTTCCCGGCCCTTCCTTCTTGACACAACCTGAAATTGTACCGGAGGCGATTTGCTGCATAGTAGCGTTGAACGCACTCACCTCCCTTGTATCCTGGAAGACCGTGTAGACGGCTGACTGGCCTGCCTTACTTAGTCTTGACAGCTGGAGTCACCACATCCACGACTATCAGGGATGTCGCCACGAACTCAGGACTTTCTAGAGTCGGCAGTGCCTGATGGGCCCTTGGGAGGGGTATCCCTGCCGATCATGTCGTGCAGAACAGTTGTCATGGCAGCACGGTTGTGCAGCACTTCTTTAACGGCAGTGACGAGATAATCGATAAAGCGGGTCTCAATGAGGCGCTGGAGAGATTTGGCTATTTCCTCCAGCTGTGCGGCTGCTGCATGTACTTGCCGTCTGAGCAGAAGTGATCCGAGGAACAAACCGATCACGTGTCGCAGATCCTATGTAGTCCTCCATTCCGGTTACCTCATTCTCTTTCAGGGCTTTTTCCAGAAGGGTTTCAAGACGATGATCACGGTCGTCCAGATAAACCAGACCGCGATTACATTTTTCCTGCCATATTCGGCGGAAGACGTTACGTTTTCCTGAATAAACTGCCTCGCAATCAGTAGAGGATGAGGTAACCTGGACACCGATGTCCTCGTCAGTCATGCGTAAATCGTCTCGTAAGCAGCTCGCGGCGTGGCAGGTCACGCCACGCCCGTCCGCCTGGTGTCGGTCCCGTGTCGCAGGGTTCGGTTGGCTCACTGAAGTATACTCAGGTACTGGGTCGTCATAAGTACTGATCACGCCGGTCGTCGCATGCACAACCACAGGACTGCCGTCCGAGTCCAGAGTCCTTAGATTGACGGCCTGTCGCTGGTTTCGTCCTTCGGTAAACTTGTCGAGGGTCATGTGTATATGACGTTGTCGTCTTGTCGCAGGCTTTTGTGTCTTTAGATGTGATACCTCATCTGTAAAGACGTCATATATGACATCAACAGCCTGGGCAGCTGCCACTCCTGTCTGGTGCTGGTTCGCTACATCAAAACCAAGTGTGTCCAGCAGGAGGTGCTCTTGGGCGTGGTCCTCATACGAATGGGAAAGGAGTACACTGTGATAGGCTATCGTGACATTCTGCTCGGTGAGTTTCCTCGCCTTTGATGTCATAGCGTGGACCGCAGACTCGATGGTTGGCACGTTTTTCGTGGCGGTTTCGAGGTCGGTAGCCCTTCGGTGGCGGTGGGAGCGGGCGTGTTTTAGTAGTTTTTGGCGTTTGTGTTGGCCAAGAACCACATCCTTGGACACCCACAGTTCTGCCTTTTTGCCAGCCCGCCCCCTGAACTTACAGCACGTGCTGCACTTCGCTAGTTCCATTGTGGAGGACTTGTCCAGCACAAGCCACTCAAAGCTGTCCGAGTCATTTTTGTCTTTGGTTTGGTCCAGGTCATCATCAGTGTCACTGTCGTTACCAATCGATTGCTGACACATTTTGTCAGGGTCTGCGTCTGTCTCACGTCGAGTCTTTGTCACAGATCGGATTTCTGATGTCAAAGTTTTGATGAATTCGTCTAGTCTTACCAGTTGTCCAGGCACGTCCGCTGTAGCCAGTTCGCGCCGGACGACATCGAACTCTTTTGAGAGGCAAGCGAACTCACGCACCATGTGGTCCATCTTTTGGGATAGCAACTCCAGCCTTGACAAATTGTTTGGGGCTGCTGCGCCGTCATCAGGCGTCAGCCGGTCATCTTGCGTCACACCCATCATCGTACCATCCCGATCATCGTCCCCTCCCGTGTCACCCTCATTCAGAACGGGTTCCGCCACAGCCTCCCCCAACGGCGTGCTGCTGTGCGCGGTAGAGGTCCAGGGTTGGGGTTCTGCTGGAGGCTCATCCTCGCGGTCACACGGACCAACACCACCCACGCCGTCATTTGTGTCGTCCGAGACTCCAATGCGCGCAAAATCGACATTACACTTTTTGCGAATCTCAGCCAAAGTCAGTTTCACACATTTTTCCTTAAACTCACCCAGTTGTTGCAAGTCCAGTTTATGCCTAACAGCACCATGACGTCGAATGTTGCTGTTACGCACGCGGCCATTGCCACACAGATAGCAGATCAATTGGGCACAGTGTCAGAAAAGTGGCCCGTTTCTCCATTTTTCTGAACTTGGAAGTTTTGTTCCGTGAAAAATTTGACTGTAAATAATTATTTTGTTTAGTCTGCGGGTGCAAATGGCTGACGAGCATAACAAATAGACTGAGACTTGACTTTCCGAACAATGGCCGGAACGTGACAGTGATGACACAAATTGGCAAAAAATCGTAAGTCGGAACCTCCAAACACGTTATCTAAAAGACGGCAGTACTTTAGACTGAGACATGAGCCCGGTTTCCGATATACGCTTACGCAACGATACAAGGTACCTTTTTAGTTGCCTTTTTTGCATACGTCGAGACTCCCGGGTCGTACGACCCGGGAGTCGTACGACCCGGGAGATATATATATATATATATATATATATATATATATATATATATATATATATATATATATATATATATATATATATATATATATATATAAATAAAATAGGTTGTGTAGAAACATGTATCAAAAATTACGCAAAAATTACTGGTACACGCATTACAAAATTTGTTCGGCCGCTGGCGAAAAATTTGTTCCGCGAACTTAGATCGTGGAACCACTTTTCTGACACTGATTGGGCATGGGGCGGCAGAGGGCCGGTAGTCCTGCCCATATTGATAAGCCGACGCAGTGTTTATTGTATCAATGCAATACAGAATACATTGATGAATACCTACTTACTCTACATAGTTTTAACAGAAAAAGAAAATGTACAATACCGTATGATGAAGGGAGGGACCCTGGCTCTAGGTCACGAATCAGGTGAAGGATACCAGGAGCTAGGGGAAGATCAGGAGGGGATCGCGGAGAACCGGTGGAAAGGAATACAGGTGATGGAGCTGGTAGTACCTAGTAGTTGTTTTGCCTGGTTCACTTCTATATTGAAATCCTCAACATAGCAATAATAAATCACAAGCACACCACGAATGTCAAACTTGCTTTTTATTTTAGCTGGCAGCAACAAATAAATATTAGCACATGTGATGATGGGCACAATATTGTCAAAGACTGCAGAAGTGAATTGTGCATGGGTCTTACATCATCCCCACCCAGCATTATCATAAATTTGCACGGACTCAGCAGTTCTTCATGCATAAGGATAATTTATGAGAATCATGTATTCAAAAAGTGAATAATTTACATTAAAACCAATTTAGTCCTACTTAACTAAAATACTAACTAATATGTGTCAGTAGATTATGTTGCACTTCCCATGGCAATCTACGAAACTCCACAGGAAGCTTATTTCGCAATACCAAATCCCAACCTCCTTCCTTTCATGTAATATCACCCGAACCTGACCTGGTGGATGTATGATACCTGTTACCCAGTTAACTTAACTGTTGCACTGTTTGCTGTTAATATAAATGTGGTTTGCTGCCAACATGTTTTGTAAAAGCCCTGGTCATAGCTTGCACCTAGCAAGAAAACCCCATTCACTGATGTAATTTGTATTGGTCTGTGACTCTTCATTGCTAGACACTAGAGATGCAAAAATTCCCCAAAAAACAGGAACCGGCCCCGCACCGCCACCGCTCATACATGAGTTGGGACCGGCATCAAGGCCGGCCACATGTGGCAGCACCCGCCAGGCCCGGCACGCGGCAGCTCAAGCTAGGAATCTGCATGTATACTTCATTCTACACTTAAAATCTTTTAGCAGGAATATTTATAGTTTGCAATGTGCATTTTTCACCATTTTAACACACACCACATTGAAACACCAATGGATAATGGATATATATGGACCATGGAGTAAAGAAATCCCACACAAGTCAGAACTTGAGATAAATAATCAACAACAGACTAACAGGAAAGTCAAACAGGTCAAGGTGAGTAGACTTCTTTCATCTTTGGTGGTTTGCAAAAATAAAAAACAAAAATAAGACGCATGATAGATATATAGATCATGCAAGTCCAAACGAGCAGCTTAAAAGTATGTAATAAGTATGCATTCATCACTCAACATCACACAATGCAATGTTTGGGTTGTAATTGTAATAGCTTCTACAAACAATGTTGAGGTTAGAGGTACTACAACCTACTTACTTATTTGATCAATGTTGACATGGACTAGTAAATACTAAATATACTTCACAGGATAATGGGGAAAAGGCAAGTTTTCCTGGACATTTAAGTATGACAAACATACTAAAAACATTGGGAGTGACAATCATATCTTGAATGATAAAAGTAAAATAATCGACCTGTTTTAAATTACAGAGTATCCTCGGTTTTCTCACTATCCAAGCCAAGATATCTATAACTAACATCTAAGCCAGTCACACACAGAGCCACTCTTATACGGCCTTGTCACATATTTATACAGCCTTGGGCAGTGAGCACAGATAAACAAAGCTTGAGCTACTTCACTGCCAAAGCCAAGGCCGTACAACTGCCTTGGTACAACTTCACACGTCCGTCAAGCTAGCAGCAGATTCATATTCGCGAATCTGCTGCTGCCAGACAGACATTCGCCGGGCTCGAATATACTGCTACTGGCAGCAGATTCGGCGAATGTCTGTCAGCTGGCAGCATATTCGTGAACAACTTCCGCGGCCTTCTTGGCGCATCTTAGACGCGAGCAGCAGATTCAGATATTCGCCGGGCTCGAATATACTGCTACCAGCAGCAGATTCGGCGAATGTCTGTCAGCTGGGAGCATATTCGTGAACAACTTCCGCGGCATTTTTCGCGCATCATCTGAACGCCAGCAGCAGATTCGCAACGTGATGTGTTTGAGTTGAGTTGTTCGGTGAGAGATGGGTACCTTCTAGGTAAGTAGGTATTGATCAACGTATTACTGACTTGAAGCAGTCAGTGAGTAGCACCTCTAACCTCCTCCTACTTACCTAGAAGGTACCCATCTTTCACCGAACAACTCAAACACATCACGTTGCGAATCTGCTGTTGGCGTTCAGATGATCCGCGAAAAATGCCGCGGAAGTTGTTCACGAATATGCTGCCAGCTGACAGACATTCGCCGAATCTGCTGCTGGTAGCAGTATATTCGAGCCCGGCGAATATCTGAATCTGCTGCTCGCGCCAAAAAGGCCGCGTAAGTTGTTCACGAATATGCTGCCAGCTGACAGACATTCGCCGAATCTGCTGCCAGTAGCAGTATATTCGAGCCCGGCGAATGTCTGTCTGGCAGCAGCAGATTCGCGAATATGAATCTGCTGCTAGCTTGACGGACGTCAACTTCACTGCTGTGCGTAATGGCGTCTGAAGTATTTGACAATTGTGAAGCGTTGAGCTCAAAACGGCGCAGACAATTAATCCCGTCACCGAAATGACTAACTTTATCACCATAATTACTTAAAATCACCAAAATGAAAATGTCAACATATTGCGGATTCGGCAGATGGACTTCTTTAAAAAATATTTAAACTTCAACTGACACCAATGGTTAAGATTTAATACTACAGCTTATTTTCGAATACGAACATGAACAATTGTCTTCACACAATTCTGAGGCGTCGCGATTCTGAGGTGTGAAGTTGTGAATATCTGTCAGCGACACATTCGCGAATATCGATCTACTGCTTAATTGACACACGTGATTCTTTTACGGTCCAGTCCTGGCGAATTCGTCGCAAATGTGACTCATCAAAACACATTGTTTGGAAATTGGGTTTGAATGTGTTGTCGGGGAGTGTGTCACGTGTAATTATGCAAGGTCATATATAAATTATGGAGCTATTGTGATAAGAAGTTGAAGTGGAACTAGACAGGTTTGCATTCTGTGATAGGTCTTGGCCATTTAAGATTTCTTTGCAAAATGTTTTTGTTTGTGTTTTGCAGTCTTTCCACCTTTATAATTGTAATTGCATAAAATACAATATTTGTTCACTACCAAAACTACAAATGATATGACTTGAATGTCCTTTCTCATGTGGAACTAAATAGTAAATATGTATCAATAAATATTCTCAGTAATATGTATTTACAATAGTATTAACAATAATTATTATCATATACGTGGGTGGTTTTGTTCCATAGGTACTTATTTGTTATACAAAATAATTTGGGGTGACCTGGGGCAATGGGATGACTAAATATAATATTGTATGCCACCCCACCTAGTTACTAGTGATGACAGTGGAATATGATTTGGGGTAGTTGTTTCTGTTTGACTGCACTCGACTCTCACACTGCTGCAGTGACTGAGCTGATGAATTGATCATGAATTGACCCTGTAGTTTGATTTATTAAGTTTCACTGGTGTGTCCACTCCTTGCTAGGTCGTACTAGTTATCACTTTTAATTTGTAAACTAGGACATTGTTATGTGTTATGCTGGTGTTTTACTGTTATATATTTTGTTTTCTCAATTTATCATGATCTTTAAGCATGTATGTTCTGACTTCTGCCAATATTTATTTCTATTTTTTTTGTTTTAAATGATAACTTGTGCTGAGCCCGGCATGAGCCCGGCAAGCCTGAGTTCAGACACAGCTTCAGGCACGCCGGGCCTGAATTTGGGCCCAGCGCCGGCTCCGTGGTCTTGAAATTTGCGTCTCTACTAGACACAAATCATTAAAGTTCAATTTGCTCTTTACAGCAAGTCAAGGGCGTAGGCAAGGGGGCCATGCCCCCCCCCTCCCCCTGGAGGCCCGGCGGGACCCTCTGACGACCGAGCCAGGGCCCCCTGGGGCCGAAGGCCCCAGTGTTTTGGATGGTGTCAAGCGCCCGCAAGACGCCTTACGTCGCATAAAAGAACGCCCACGAACCGAAGAAAAAAATCGTAACACGAATAAATAACAGCACTTGCTTAGTCTGTTAACCCGCGAGTTACTGGGGTATATTTCATAACGCGACTTACTGGGGGGGGGGGGGGGGGGGGGTGTAACGGTGTGGTTATTTCCACACCTGAATAGTCCACCGTGACGTCACAATGGCAGTTGCTTAGTAACGATGGACCCGTTTGGGGGGCGTTACCCCGTGCTACTGCGCTTGCGTGAATTCCGATGGCCGGCAGCGGCTGCGAGGGTACAGGGACTGTGGACTGAGAGGCGGCCGAGGGCGGTCACTGCTGGACTGCGTGGAGACGGGCTGTCTCCAGCAGTCGCTGTGCTTTAGCAATTTTAGACTATCTTCTTTTCGAACCGTTGGCGTTTTAATCCGACAACAACACGAGATTCTTAAACTAGACTATCACTTGTTTTATTGAGAGAGAAAGAGAGAGAGAAACGGAACGAAACGGAACAAGGTTACTAATTGGTGCCGCGAGGACCCGGATTTGGTCAAAATTTCAAGACTTTGCTATCTTTTTCGTAACGCAACTTAAGTTAATCTCTGGAGGACTTCATCTCAACTCTGGTGAACTTCATCTACGTCTACAAGATCGTGTCGTCGAACAGTGAGCCGATCTTTTCCTTTTTTCCGTAAAAACAAATTCGCCCTCAACTGTGCAAATTGCCTGTGTGTGTACTGCTGTTGGGTTTTAGTACTCGTTTTGAATTGATTCTGTCCAATTGTTTTGTATTGATGTGTCATGGCTGAACAGCTTATCACAAGTGCTCTAAAGGATGTGGTACAGGAGATCAGGGTCCAAAGTTTGACGAAACATGTGCGAACCTTCCACGGGGAGGGAACCGCAAAATTTATCAATTGGCTCCAAGACATGGACCAACTTTCTGTATCATGCGATTCAGAACGGATGTGCGTCTTAGCATCATTGACGCTCGGAGGTTCAGCGGGAACTTTTGTGGCAAGGGTTCTAAAGGAGAATCCGCAGTTATCATGGCAGGACCTCAGGGGAAAAATGAGAGGTAGGTATAGTGAACTTACCGATCCGTTCATGGCTCAGGAGAAGTGCCGCCGGCTTCAGCAGAAAAAAGGTGAGTCTGTGCAAAATGTTGCCGAACGAATCAGAACGACAGCAGCTGATGCATATGACAACGTCGAATCACGAGATGTTCAGAGGTCGCTCGTAGAAATCTTTCAGAAAGGTGTAGTAGAGGACAGGTTGGCTAGAAATGTGATCAGAAAGAAGTTCGAGAGTTTGGAGGAAGCGGTAAGTTACGCGACGGAGGAACAGAGAGCAGAACGGACATTTGAGATGTACAGACATCATCAGACACCGGACGAGCCCATGGAGGTAGACGTCGTACATGAAGAGGGTAAGGAATCCCGAGAACTTGAACAAATTCAGGAAGACATTAAACAACTCTCAAAACAGCTTGATCGGGTGAGCCGTCAAATCAGTCCCCGAGCTCATACCCAGCCGCCGCCCCGTTCACAAACCGTCCCACCGCGTCACCCGACGTCGAGTCAGCGTCAAAACGCTGCCGGACCGCGACCTGGCTTTGTGCCAGCCGCTCGACCGAACCCATCGGGCCCGGCTCCCGCCGCTGCCGCTCGGTACCAATGGACCCCTGATGGTCGGCCTGTGTGTGCCGCATGTGGACGTATCGGGCATGTGCAAAGAAACTGTCGCGTTGGAAGACAGGGAAACTAAAAAGCTCTGGCGCCGGGACCCACCAGAGGAGGAAACAGGAAAAAGGTCCCTCCAAATTGCAGGATAATGGCCCCCAAATTGCACGAGTTCATGTAAAACCTGACACTCCGATGTGTTGCCTTTATTTAGGACGAAAGAAAACGTATTCATTGGTCGATTCTGGGGCTGATATTTCATTGATTTCGAGAGAGACATTCAACAAAATCGCTGCCAAAAATGTTTCGGAGTTCTCAACCGCGAACTGTACCCCACTCCAGTCCGTCTCCGGACACAAACTGAAAAACTTTGGAACAGCTGTGCTGCAAGTGAAAATCTCCAAATTCAGTCAACCGTACAAGTTTCAGATTGTCGATGGTTTGAAAAACCAGTGCATTCTTGGAAACGATTTCTTGTCTGACTTCAGTGCTCAACTTGACTTCGGTAAAAAAACTCTCAACTTGGACGGAAACGTCATTCCCCTGAGACCCCAGCGTCTTACGTGTGATTCTGTCACTTCTTTGGTTCGTGTTCCCCAAAAAGTTACCATTGCCGCTCAATCATATGTTGAGATCCCAGCTCAAATCAACCGTGCACAACTCATTGATCAGGAATGTGTAGTGCAACGTCTCAACAATGTGCCTATTCTTGGAGAAGAACCTGGCTTGTGTTTAGTCAGTAGTTTAGGCCGTGTGAACAAAAACCGTCAAATTCCAGTAGTAATTGCAAACACGTCCGGTAGGGATTATACTTTGCCCGCTCGTTCAGTGATTGGTCTTGCTGAAGTTTTAAAAGATCCCGAATACTGTGTAGCTAGTGTCAATGAGTCAGCAGGGTCAGAAGCCGAGGTAGATGGTATGGTTCCCGAAACCCAAAAAGCGAGACTGTCTCACATGTCAGAGGCCCAACGTCAGAAAATGGAGGAACTATTAGATCGTAATGCGGACCTGTTTGCGAAGAACGACTGCGATTTAGGAGGTACGGATTTGGTGAAAGCAAGAATCGATACGGGAAATCATCCTCCCATCAAACGAAACCCTTATCGGTTACCATTCAGTCAAAGAAAATTGGTGGAGGATCACATAGAAAACATGCTAAAAGCAGGTGTAATCGAACCCAGTCAAAGTCCGTGGTCTAGTCCGATAGTGTTAGTAGACAAGAAGGATGGTCAAAAAAGGTTTTGCATAGATTTAAGGGCTTTGAACAAAGTTGCAGTGAAAAATAGCTACCCTCTTCCCCGCATAGACGACATTTTGGCGTCACTTGATGGATCGCAATATTTCACGTGTTTGGATCTCAGGAGTGGTTATTGGCAGATTGCCATGGATCCAGACTCGAAAGAGAAGACGGCATTTACTTGTTTCTTAGGTCTATATCATTGTAAAGTTATGCCATTTGGATTTTGCAATAGTGGGGCCATTTTCTCTGAGCTTATGAACAAGGTTTTGGTCGGAATTCAGCATCAATTCGCTATCGCATACCTAGACGACATCATCATTTTTTCGAAGACTTTTGAGGAGCATTTGGAGCATATCGAGACCGTCTTTTCACGTCTGCGAGACGCCGGGTTAAAGTTAAAAATGTCAAAATGTGAGTTCTTGAAAAAGGAGGTAAATTATCTTGGTCATGTGGTTTCAGCTAGTGGTATCAAACCCGATTCTGAAAAGGTGAAAGCGATTCAGAAACTGGCACCTCCATCCACGGTCAAAGATATTCGTTCGTTCATTGGCATGTGCTCGTATTATCGTCGTTTTGTTCCCAATTTTGCGAAGGTTGCGAAACCGTTGACAGAACTGACTAAAAAGAATCGCCGCTTTTATTGGACCGAAGAGTGTCAAAAGTCTTTTGAAACTCTGCGCGTTGCGCTCATGGAAGCTCCGATCTTGGCTTATCCCGACCTGAGCAAACCGTACAAAGTATATACTGACGCTTCAAATTACGCAATAGGTGCAGCTCTCGTTCAGGATACAGAGATGGGTGAGCGGGTCATTCAGTACCTATCTCACCAGCTAAACGAAACCCAACAACGTTGGCCGATTATTGAAAAGGAGGCTTACTTATTTACAGTGTCCAAAAATTCAGGCCATACCTACTTGGTTCCAAATTTACCGTGATGACGGATCACAAGCCGCTCGGACACTTGTTTACTAGTGAGATGCGGAACGCTCGAGTCCAGCGTTGGGCTATTATGCTAGACGAGTATGGTTGTGATGTGCAATATATAAGTGGCAGCAAGAACGTAGTTGCTGATGCTTTGTCGCGCCTTGGCCCCAGGGTAGGAGATGATGGAGAAGATGATGAGCTGATGACTGGTGAGTCATCATTGGGGGGCCCCGCTAATTATGCAGGCCAGATCAAGGAAGGCGTCGACGGACAAAGAGTTGATTGTGATGTGGATGAGAGTGAGGTCACTTGTAGCGTGAACGTTATTGATTCCGATCGAGCACCAGGTGTTCAACTGCAGTCAGAAGTAGAGCCGTGTAGCGAGCAGGAGCAAAAGTCGAAAGAGAAATTCCGCGAATTCTTGGAAAATCATCTGGATTTCCGAACTGTTCAGTCAGAGGATGCTGAAACTCAGCGCATTTTTAAAATACTAGGTGATTCTAGTCATTCGAGCTATGAGGATATATCTCGTCATTACATCATGGAAGATGAACTTCTGTTTAGGATTAGTGAACCTTCAAAATGTGGAAATTTCGCAGGATTACAGCTCGTCATTCCCAAGTTTTTGCAACAACCGTTGATCGAAGAGATTCATTCAGGCTATTTTGGTGGTCATCTGGGAGTAGACAAAACACATGACAAAATACGTTCTCGTTATTATTGGTCAGGAATGTATCGTGATGTCGTTCAATTCTTGAAGACATGTGTAGCTTGTAATATGAGAAAGCTTCGTCGTGAACGTCCTCCTCTGCAAAGCATGCAGATTCCGAAATATCCCTTCGAACAGGTCGCTATTGACACGTCCGGTCCTTTCCCTGAAAGCTATGATGGAAATCGTTACATTATCAACATTATTGATTTGTTTTCTGGTTGGCCAGAATCGTTTGCAACAAAATCGAAAAGTGCCGAGACTGTCGCTCAAATTTTGATTGAACATATCATCCCTCGTCACGCGTGTCCACGAGTCATAGTTTCCGACAACGGAACTGAGTTTTGCAATGCCGTCATTGACCAGATATCTGCATTCTTCAATATCAAACATATCCGTACTTCTGTGTATCATCCTCAGTCGAACGGAAAATGCGAAAGGTACAACAGAGTTCAAAATGATATGTTGGCTAAATTAGTAGATCGTTCTCAGCGAGACTGGGACACAAAGATTCCATCAATATTGTCTGCGTACCGAACTGCCAAAAATGAAAGCACAATGTACAGTCCGTTTTACATTATGTATGGTCGCGACCCAGTCTTACCGGTAGATACACTTCTTTCGCCGAAGTACCGCTACCAGGGAGACGAATACGTTCCAACAATGCTTGAGAATTTACATCGTGCGTATCACTATGTTCGGCATAACCTCGCCCGTAGTCACGAAAAAAACAAAAGGTATTATGACAGAAAAGCGAAACCAGTAAAATTGAAGGTAGGTGATATGGTCTACTTCAGGAATCCAGCTGATTCTGCGCACTCATCAAAATTAACGTCTCATTGGAAACCATTTTACCGAGTTATCAAGGCTTTAAGTGATGTTACTTTTGTGATAAAAAATCAGCTGTCTGGCGAAACAAAGGTGGTCAACGCAAACAATCTGAGACAGGCAGACCCCCATACGCGTTGGGAGAATGTTTCTGAAGAACCGACTCATATCAACAGTAAGTATGCAAAAAGTCAGAAATCGTTCATACCACTTCGAGTTCAGCCGCCTAGGCGTTCGAGATTATCTGCTGCTGACGTAGACGACGATCACTTTTCTGAGTCTGAACCGGAACTGGTGAGTGAATCCGTACTGCCTCCCCTTTTGGAAAGTCATTTAACCCCTGAGGACCTGCCTGATCTGCCGAAAAGCGAGCTAGACGCGGACCGAATGTCTTCCGACGAGGACGAGTTGCCGCTTGCCGAACTCCAACGACGTTGGAATGAGGAAAAAGAACAAGAGAAAGTTGAGGAAAATTTACCTTTAGCCGAACTTTCTAGGAAGTTAGCTTCGGGAAAAACGCAGAAAACTGTGGAAACTCCGAAGACTTTTGCCAAGAGACCGCTCGTTCGTTCTGAGTCTAACTCTTCAGATCCAGAAACGCGAAGCCCCCCTGACAAATTTAGTCGCCATGCTCCCTCAGATTTGGATTCTGATTTTACGGATACGGAAGGATTAGACGTCGGTGCATGCATGAAGAGTGAAAGTGTTACTAACAATAGTGTGAGTAAATCGATGCTTTTGTCACAATTGATGAAAGCACAACATTCAATGGTGGAGAAAAATCAGATGATGATGGAGCGAATGCTCGCTCAGATAGAGAAACTGTGACGTGTAGCGTTTAGTGATGTTAGAATCGGCTAGTGCGCCGTTGAGTTTCATATTGTTGTCGTGTGGGCCTGTAAGCCGCTGTAGTATAATGATCGGCTAGTGCGCCGAGTTGTAGCCATATTGGGCCAGAGTGCCACTGGAATGGGGAATGTGGATTAATTACAAGTTCAGGGCCAGTGTGCCACGGTGATGTTATGTTGAGTTAGGTGAATTTATTGTGAGTTTATGGCCAGTGTGCCGAACTGTATATGTAGTGTACTAACCCACTGTATGCAGTTATGTGACATGTGTCTGTGTGTTTGCAGATGTGGGCGAATATGTTTTATCCTGCTCTGCTATTTTCGATGACTCCAGTGTATTCCAACGTTGTCTTCCTGCCTCGAGGTCAGATCTACGCCTCGTACAATCACTGGAATCTTCACTTTCCTATAGAAACGCGGACATCGTGGACTTTTGCTGAGAAAATTGCGCACCGTATTGAGGTGTTTAAAAGTACATTCACAACTCGTTTTACTGAGCACCGCCAGCAGATACGTAGTGACCTAGCTGAACGACTCTGGGGAAAGTTCATGAAAGATTATAATCTGTTGGATAGAGAAATGAATATCACTATTTCAGCCCTGAAACACTTGAAAACACCTGGTCATACCCGTGCTAAACGATCGCTTCTTCCTTTCGTAGGAGACGCCCTTTCTTCATTGTTTGGTACTGCCACTAACACCGAAATCCAAGACGTACTGTCTCGTGTGAATGACTTGAGTGACTCTCAGACGGACATTTTGAATGTCATTGACAACACTGTAACTATGGTGAATGAAACTATTGTGGATGTGAGTATGAACCGACAGACCATTAACCGACTGACTAACTCGACAAATTACCTGACTAAACGACTCGATTTGTTGAAAGACGTTGTGTTGGACGATTACTTGGCTTCAGGCATGGAATCTGACATGGACACTGTTTTCACAGACCTCATTACGACCGTTCGTGAATTTCGGAAAAGTATCATGGACCTGGAGACTATTTTCAGCCTCACTGAGAACAACATTCTCCCACGGTCTCTTCTCCCGCCCAGTCGATTTGCTCAGATTTTGGACGATATTCAGAAAGTTTTGCCCCGTGATCTGGCTCTTCCTTTCCCTCCGTCCGACATTGATAAGTATTTCGCTACTTCTCATACTCAGACGATGAGAAATGCTGGAGGAATTTCAGTGCTCGTGACCATTCCCCTGTTGTCCATTAAAGATCATTTCAGCGTGTTCCAAATCTTCAATATCCCCGTGCCAAAAATCGCTGATAATCAGAACTTTGTGGCAAATTACGAAATAGAGAACGCCAAATTTGTCGCAATTTCAGAGGATTCTCTGAAATTCATGTTTATAAATGATAATGACGTTCAAACATACCTGAGACGACGACTACCATTCTGTCCCCTTCGAAGACCAATTGTGAACGTGCTGACGTCGACTATGTGTATTCCCGCCTTGTTGACTAACCAGACTGACAAAATAACCCGTTTCTGTGAGAAGGTCATTCAGGTGAATCAGAGTGTTGACCCGACCGCTGAGTATTTGGGAAATGGACATTGGATTGTGATCAGTGCTGACCCTATTAAACTGGAAGTCCGCTGCAAAAATGGTAGATTTGCGAATTCTACAAGGACTGTGAGAACTGTGTTTCCCCTATCTCTGGTTAAATTGGACTTCGGGTGTACAGCATTCAATGCCCATTTCCAACTGCCCACTCATTATCGAACCGATTCCTATCTCGAACCTTACCAGATTCGTCATTTTAATCTAACCCTGGTATTAAACGATGTTTGGAGACATATTACATCTAGTTTTTCTGAAGGTTTTAACCATGCTATAGAAAACCTGCCCCCGGTTCAGATGAAAACTATCAGATTATCCGCCTTAAAAAGTCACCTTCGTATGATGGAGAACCAGAACCGTCACCATTATAGAACCGTCGTTGTTCCAGCAGTATCGGTCACTACAGTAGCTGTTTTGGTTACGATAGTGCTCATCGTATTGAGGTGCACCCGATGTCCGACGGCTAACCTTTGTCCTGACCGAACACCGTCCCGGAAATCCCGCCCCTCCGACGGCTCGACTGGACGAGACATGACTCCTCAAGACGAACCAACCGACCCGACCGACGAGACAAAGACGACCCTCCGTACCTCTCTCTCCTGGCTGACAACAACGAAACGCTGACGCTGACGCTGACGCCCGTATCATCATTACAGACACGACAGCACTGCCTGCGCTGAGCTCACGTCCGTTTGGGGCGTCAACGGTGGCGCAGTTACACGGATCGGATAGCAATCGGCTATCCAACGGATGTCGGCTCAGCGGTCATCAGATAGCGGTCGGCTATCCAACGGATGTGAGCTCAGCGGTCGTCGAATGGACAATGGACTTCGACCCGGTACGACGTCGACATGAAGTAAGAGATGACGCGCTGAACGACCTGGCGTATTGAGAGAACGCGAGACGGTACCTCACCAAGTACCTGTGCTCGTTCTCCTAGCAGCCGCGCATCGCTCTGTCTGTGCCCATCTGCAGACCAGGGAGTAATGCGGGCGACGGACTGACGGACAACCGGAGACGTTAAACATGGGATGCTCTGCGTGCGATGTTGCTGCCACCGGGTGACCACTGCAATCTATACGGGCGACGCTGCGTTCGAATGACTAAACGAGAACCGACCGACTCCAAATAGACTACGACGGACTATTCGAGGGTGGAAGTGAGGAACGTTGAGTGTTAACTGTCGAGTGACTGGATGCGATGAACATTGAGTGAGTTTGGTTTGGTAATGTTGCTTGGTTAATGTCGAATTGTTTTGGGAGCGTTATGACGTGTTTACTTGTGCCGTGATGTGATAACTGATCTGTGTTAGTGTTTGTGAGGTATACTATTAGTTGTGGTGTTTATGTAGATTGTTTGTGTGTGTGTTGAAACATTGTGAATCGGACTTCAACCACGCCCAATAGTATGACGCAGAAAATTTCGAGTAAAAGCAGAAATTTCTGCGAAGGACCTTGCGTTGTGATGTAACGGTGTGGTTATTTCCACACCTGAATAGTCCACCGTGACGTCACAATGGCAGTTGCTTAGTAACGATTAACCCGTTTGGGGGGCGTTACCCCGTGCTACTGCGCTTGCGTGAATTCCGATGGCCGGCAGCGGCTGCGAGGGTACAGGGACTGTGGACTGAGAGGCGGCCGAGGGCGGTCACTGCTGGACTGCGTGGAGACGGGCTGTCTCCAGCAGTCGCTGTGCTTTAGCAATTTTAGACTATCTTCTTTTCGAACCGTTGGCGTTTTAATCCGACAACAACACGAGATTCTTAAACTAGACTATCACTTGTTTTATTGAGAGAGAAAGAGAGAGAGAAACGGAACGAAACGGAACAAGGTTACAGGGGGGCTATTTACCCTCGAATCTCCGAACTACTGGACCGAATGTAAAAATTCAAACGGCATTCGATAGCCCTTGGAAATTTATCGAGGGAAACATAATATTGTTGACCTCGGGGTCACCGATGACGTCACAGGTCAGGTCAACGTGTCAAAAGGTCTCGATGGATGGAATTGTCGCACAAAATTGCGATATTAAACGCATAAGCTGTCCATAAATCGGTATGATTCGTGTGTCTGACACTTCTAAGTACCTTTCTAAGCTGTTTATGACCTTGGGTCAGGTCAAGGTCATCCGAGGTCACGAGGTCAAACTGCAGATTACGGTCAATAGGCGTTGTAACACATGTTTATGGGGGTTTTTCGTTTAGAACGCGAAAAATGACCTTAGAACATTGTTTGTTCCATATAAATAGAAGTAAAAAGCAAAAATGGAAATGCATTTTTATGCATAGTAATGCTGTGAAAAGTGGTCGATTTTTGTCATTTAAAGGTCATAACTCAGTTTTGAAGATATCAACTTTAAATTTGGTACACATATTCACCGCATACGGCTCGATCACATATATTCCGGTTTTGGGATAATTCTGATTTTTTTTCTTGAAAATTTTGTTTAAAAAAAAATTGGATTTCTCAAAATTTTGAATAAAAAAACTCAAAAATCTGAGATAGCAGTTTGATAGCCCGGTCTATTGCCGGTAATTTGATTTAAGACAATTAGTTGATCTCAAACATCGTACCTTTGACAGCGTGTTCCGCAAACCATTATTTTGCAACAAAAACCGAATTACATGACGTCACTCTGACGTCATTCCGGGTTGACCTATCATAGCCTCATATTTTTCCTTTCGCCAACATGTGTAGAATTGATGTGAGAGAAGGTACTGCAAGTTTGGTGACGATACCGGTGTTCGTTTAGGAGTTATTGCAAAATAACGGGAAGGGGGGAAATAGCCCCCCAGTAAGTCGCGGGTTAAGGGCATATGTATGTAAATACGTAGAAAAAAGCCCCAGACAGTGTGAATAGGGCCCTCTACCAGCTTTTAAAGGGCCCTGTCGATCTGCAGAGGGCACGCTATCGGCATTTAGAGGGCCCTCTGCCGACATTTATAGGGCCCTGCCGAACTGTAGAGTCCCCGCCGATATGGAGAGGGCCCTCTGTCGGCCTTGAGGACCCTGCCGATCTGTAGAGGGCCTCTGTCAGCATTTAGAGGGTCCTGCCGACCTGTAGAGGACCCTCTTCCAGACTTTAGGAGCCCTGACGATCAGCAGTGTCCCAGTTAATGTGTAAAGGGCCCTCTGCTGGCCTTTAGAGGGCACCGTCGATCTTTAGAGGGCCCTCTTCCGGCCTTTAAAGGGCACTGTCGGTATTTAGAGGGTCCTGCCGACCTGTCGAGGGCCTCTGTCCGCATTTAAGAGGGTCCTGTCCACCTGTAGAGGGCCCTCTTCCAGACTGTAGGGGCCCTGTCGATCTGCAGTGTCCCAGTTTATCTGTAGAGGGCCCTCTGGTGGCCTTTAGAAGGCCCTCTGGTGGCCTTTAGAGGGTCCTGCCAATCTTTAGAGGGCCCTCTGCCGGCATTTAGATGACCCTGCCGGCCTTTAACCCTCGCCAGCGCAGCGTCCGATCAATGCGTGACCGTGCAGGGAGAAGGGGAGGGGGAGGGGTACAACACCCCCTAGCGTTTCGCCCCTAATTTGGGCTAGAGCTTCGATTCAAAAACGAGCGTGTTGCTCGTCACGAGAGGAAGCCATTGATACCCGATTTTAATGTCCTAGGTCATTAGGTGACCTCTGAGGCCATGTCAATGACCCAAAATTCAATAAAATTGTAAATGCATATAAATTGAATTTAATCGAGCTAGAATCGCGAATGAGCATATAATTATGCTAAATGGGTGTCAAATTTGAAATCAGCGTAACAAAATGTCCTAGAAACTGCCAAATTCCAAAAAGGTCATGTCAAGTCATGTCAGGTCATTTGAGGTCAGTGGCCTCGGTTGATCTGTGGAGGTGCATGACCCCAGTGGAGCATACAATCATGTAAAATGGATCCCATATTTGAAATCAGCGTCACAAAATGTCCTAGAAACTGCCAGAAGCCAAAAAAGTAATATCAGGTCATCGGAGGTCAGTGACCTCGGTTGACCTCTGAAAAGGCCAATCGAGGTCACAATCTCAAGGGAAACCACAACTGTCACCTGGAAACACTTGTGCATATGCTCCTGAACAACAAACACTATGAAACTGCACAAGTTACACAGATCAATACTACGGACGCCAGTTGCGCCTGAAATGACCTTGAGAAACAGGTCAAAGGTCAGGGGTCATGTGACCTACAACTTATAAATTTAAGAATATGTGTAAAATTGTTCACAAGTAGGGTACTGAAAGTTTCATCGCAATCGATTGATATTTACGCGAGTTATTCCCGAAAAACCGAGGGGGTGGCATCCACCCCTGCACTGGCGAGGGTTGAAGGGCCCTTCCGGCCTTTAGAGGGCCGTGTTGACCTTGAGAGGGCCTGCCAGCTTTAGAGGGTCCTGCCGATCTGTAGATCGCCCTGCCAATCTGCAGAGGGCCTCTGCCGGCATTCAGAGGACCCTGCCGACCTGTAGAGGGCCCTCTTCCAGTCTTTAGGGGCCCTGTCGATCTGCAGCCAATATGTAGAGGGCCCTCTGCTGGCCTTTATAGGGCCCTGCCGATCTGTAGTGAGTGTAGAGGGCCCTCTGCTGGCCTTTAGAGGGTCCTGTGGTGGTAGAGGTGGTCTGCCGGTCGAGCGCCGGTGAGGCTCCCGAAGGAAGACCAGTCAAAGTTCTCATTGTTTTTCAGTGTATGCTAGTAACGTCTGAGAGGAGTACAAGGCTTTGACAATGTAGGCTTTGGCTTTGACACGAAACCGGGCTGCCACTACCAGGAAAGGTCAGAAGCCCAGCGCTCTCCCACTGAGCTACAGGGGCGAACAAATTGATTGTTTCTGCACTATCAAAAGCTTTTAATGTTAGTTTCATAATTCCTACCCCAGAATCCAGATTACTGCACAATAATTTAGATTGGGCGGAATAAATGCATTGTACTGCAATAGAAGTTGCTGAGCATAAATCAAGCTTGGATATTCCGATAACTACTACATTACGGATTATCACACATATTACACATTATATATGTGACCATTCCATTTACGATTTTCATCTACAAGAACTCATAAGTATTTAATGCATGTCGTTCTCGTGATTGGTGTATCAAATAATACTGTCAAGACTTTGTCATGTCACTGATCTTGAATATGTCTGGTAATTTGTCTTTGATGCATTTAGTGATAATATATTTACATGGAACCAATAGTTATTTTGGGGGGGGGGGGGAATTAATTAATTAATCTTTATTTGGAGCTCTGCAACATTTCTAGCTTGAATAAAAATTGTCATATATCATCAGGAAATAAGTAAAAGGTACCTATGTCTGTTGTAGGTATTGCTGTCATTAATATAGAGAATACATTTTTTCTTCTTCTAACCGCCACCCATTAATAGGTGACCAGGAGTGCCCCCGCCCTCGATCCCAACGACGCACGACACCTAAGTTAACACCAGAGAACAAAAGAGAAAATGTCGCGGCACTCCCAGCTAAGAAATGGAAACAAACATAAAAGAGCATATGAAGAGAGGTAGTTTGGGTGTTAGATGCGGTGATATAAAAGAAGGCGAAAAGTAGTAATTGTTGAAAACAGCAAATGACTGCGCCCCCCCCCCCCCCCCAACTACGTCCCAGGATATCATCCTCACTCATCCTCATCCAGGACAGGATGAGGATGCATTCATTCATTCTCATCCTCATCCAGGACAGGATGAGGATGGATTCATTCACTGTGTTAGTAAAGGGGATATCAGTCATACAGGGCGGAGGACAAAGTCTGGTCAATTTGAAGCGTTTCTTGCTGGTGCCTTGTGGACCCCACTCAACTAAGCATAGCTTGTTGCCGAGTGGGGACCACGAAGCCAGCGCCATTGAATGGGTGAAAGCCAGCGCCATTGAATGGGTGGCCCTACCTATGACATACTTATATGAGACTCATGAAAAGCAAACACATTCAACTAACTTGTTGGACTATATATGTATATATGCATGATACCATCAACTATGCATGCACATGCATATGCATACATATGCGATACTTTTTTTCTCACATATCTCACATACATATACATACATGCACATGCACATATACACACACACACACACACACACACACACACACACACACACACACACACACACACACACACACACACACACACACACACACACACACACACACACACACACACACACACACACACACACACACACACACACACACACACACACACACACACACACACACACACACACACACACACACACACACACACA
>JAXIVJ010015494.1:0-31449 GCA_036785665.1 Chirona hameri | reverse complement strand
GACCGGGCACACCGTCCGAGCGCGGGCTTGTGCCGCCGGACTGTCGCGACAGGGGCCGCTGTGCAGACAGACACCAACTCAACCCCAGCGAGGGGAACGTGTCCTGCAACTGGCAGGCGGAGGAGTTCTCCAGGGCTGACACGAGGGACTGAGAGCTGACACAAGGGGCTGAGAGCTGACACAAGGGACTGAGAGCTGACACAAGGGACTGAGAGCTGACACGAGGGGCTGAGAGCTGACACAAGGGACTGAGATCTGACACGAGGGACTGATAGCTGGCACGAGGGACTGATAGCTGACACGAGGGACTGAGAGCTGACACGAGGGACTGAGAACTGACACAAGGGACTGAGAGCTGACACGAGGGACTGAGAGCTGACACAAGGGACTGAGAGCTGACACAAGGGGCTGAGAGCTGACACAAGGGACTGAGAGCTGACACGAGGGACTGAGAGCTGACACAAGGGTCTGAGAGCTGACACGAAGGACTGAGAGCTTTCCAGGGCTGACACGAAAGACCGTGAAGTTGTCTAGCGCCGGCACCAAATCCGTATAGGGTTGCCTAGAGATCTCCCTAGCGTCGATGCAAACCGACGAGAAATCTGTAGTGAAGCACATTTTATGAGAACTTCTATATCTAATGTTCTTTTTCGCGAGGTCACCAAAGTCAATTGAACTTGATTTACGTGCAAATATTAACATGTCAGCCTCTGGGCCTCCCGGCCACTTTCGAGTGGCTGGGGCGGCTGCCCCCCCTCGGTTCTTCGGAAATATCATTAAAACGCGTAGGGATAGCGACGTGAAACTTTGCACACATCTAACTGAATACCTAGGTCACACCTGGCCAAAATTTGGTGTCATTTCCAAATTCCATGTCAGGTCAGGTCACAGTGACGTCACAAAGCCAATTATAGGGTCATGATTTATCAGCCCAGAGCAATGGATGCTGAATAGCTAGAACGTTTCCTAACCTTTGGGATGATTAAAACAAGTTTGATACCATAGGATGGGATTACATAGAGGTCATCTGGCCTTGATCTGGCTTGACCTGACTTGACATGACCTACCTAGAGCTTACCGGATTTTTGCAAGGAAATAGGCCAATAATAATACGGGTATCATTCGAACGAGTGTGAGCCAGCGAATAAAAGGACACTTTTTCAAGCACTTGATGTAATATTTGATTTTGACCTGACCTAACGTGGCCTGACCTTGACCTTATGGCATGTCATGTAAGATCAATATCAATTGAAACATCAATTAAAAGCAAATGGGACCAGTCAATTCGCTGTATCACGGCCGTTCGAATGATACCCATGGTGGCCATTCCATATTTGGAACATATTCTATAGAAATATGTTCCAAATATGCTACATACAGTTGGTCATGGAATACTCGCATTTGAAGCCGTTGTTGCAATTTGTTGCTAGCGATCTGAAATCCAGCTGATATATGTCAATCCACGCAACCGTTTGTCGTCAGCACTGCTAATCTGTCCCCTGTTTGACCTCTCATGGTCACTGACCGTCCAGCTGAGACGGGCCGAGTTGACGGGCCGAGTTCAGTCCGTCTCTGACCGTCCAGCTGAGACGGGCCGAGTTCAGTCCGTCTCTGACCGTCCAGCTGAGACGGGCCGAGTTGACGGGCCGTCACTGACCGTCCAGCTGAGACGGGCCGAGGTCAGTCCGTCACTGACCGTCCAGCTGAACGGGCCGAGGTCAGTCCGTCACTGACCGTCCAGCTGAGACGGGCCGAGTTCAGTCCGTCACTGACCGTCCAGCTGAGACGGGCCGAGTTGACGGGCCGAGTTCAGTCCGTCTCTGACCGTCCAGCTGAGACGGGCCGAGTTCAGTCTGTCACTGACCGTCCAGTTGAGACGGGCCGAGTTGACGGGTCGAGTTCAGTCCGTCACTAACCGTCCAGCTGAGACGGGCCGAGTTCAGTCTGTCACTGACCGTCCAGCTGAGACGAGCCGAGTTCAGTCCGTCACTGACCGTCCAGCTGAGACGGGCCGAGTTCAGTCCGTCACTGACCGTCCAGCTGAGACGGGCCGAGTTCAGTCCGTCACTGACCGTCCAGCTGAGACGGGCCGAGTTGACGGGCCGAGTTCAGTCCGTCACTAACCGTCCAGCTGAGACGGGCCGAGTTCAGTCCGTCTCTGACCGTCCAGCTGAGACGGGCCGAGTTCAGTCCGTCACTGACCGTCCAGCTGAGACGGGCCGAGTTCAGTCCGTCACTGACCGTCCAGCTGAGACGGGCCGAGTTCAGTCCGTCACTGACCGTCCAGCTGAGACGGGCCGAGTTGACGGGCCGAGTTCAGTCCGTCACTAACCGTCCAGCTGAGACGGGCCGAGTTCAGTCCGTCTCTGACCGTCCAGCTGAGACGGACCGAGTTCAGTCCGTCTCTGACCGTCCAACTGAGACGGGCCGAGTTGACTGGCCGAGTTCAGTTCGTCTCTGACCGTCCAGCTGAGACGGGCCGAGTTGACAGACCGAGTTCAGTCCGTCTCTGACCGTACAGCTGAGACGGGCCGAGTTCAGTCCGTCACTGACCGTCCA
The DNA here is from genome assembly GCA_036785665.1 of Chirona hameri. Taxonomy (NCBI): domain Eukaryota; kingdom Metazoa; phylum Arthropoda; class Thecostraca; order Balanomorpha; family Balanidae; genus Chirona; species Chirona hameri. The sequence continues at coordinate 28,890 of JAXIVJ010015494.1, read as the reverse complement.
GCTGAGACAGGCCGAGTTCAGTCCGTCACTGACCGTCCAGCTGAGACGGGCCGAGTTGACGGGCCGAGTTCAGTCCGTCACTGACCGTCCAGCTGAGACGGGCCGAGTTGACGGGCCGAGTTCAGTCCGTCACTAACCGTCCAGCTGAGACGGGCCGAGTTCAGTCCGTCTCTGACCGTCCAGCTGAGACGGACCGAGTTCAGTCCGTCTCTGACCGTCCAGCTGAGACGGGCCGAGTTGACGGGCCGAGTTCAGTCCGTCTCTGACCATCCAGCTGAGACGGACCGAGTTGACAGACCGAGTTCAGTCTGTCTCTGACCGTCCAGCTGAGACGGGCCGAGTTGACGGGCCGAGTTCAGTCCGTCTCTGACCGTCCAGCTGAGACGGGCCGAGTTCAGTCTGCCACTGACCGTCCAGCTGAGACGGGCCGAGTTCAGTCCGTCACTGACCGTCAGCCCGTCAGCCGGTCAGTCGCTGACGTCACCTGTTCAGCTGGCCAGCTGAGGCGGGCCGAGTTCAGTCCGTCACTGACCGTCCAGCTGAGACGGGCCGAGTTCAGTCTGTCTCTGACCGTCCAGCTGAGACGGGCCGAGTTCAGTCCGTCACTGACCGTCCAGCTGAGACGGGCCGAGTTGACGGGCCGAGTTCAGTCCGTCACTGACCGTCCAGCTGAGACGGGCCGAGTTGACGGGCCGAGTTCAGCCCGTCTCTGACCGTCAGCCCGTCAGCCCGTCAGCCGCTGACGTCACCTGGCCAGCTGGTCCCGCTGGTATGCAGTGGTTTGGTTTAGGATTGCGGTGGCCGCTGCTGTGCCGCGGACGACAGTACGCTACAGAAGCGTGGCGCCTGACACCAGCCAGACACGTCAAACCGCTCTCCTGGCGCGCTGTTTACGTTTATTTAGCATGGCTCCAGCTCGCCTGGCTTCTTTGGCCCGGTTTGGTTGTTTGCTCTCGCGTTCCCCCGCCCCCCCCCCTATTTTCGACTGAAGTGAGCAATGTGGGGTTTGAGAACTGCTGGCGACTGGCAGCTGCGGCCCATCGGCTCCGATCACAGCCCGATCTAAGCTGCGGGCCAGGCAGCCACGCAATGCCGTGACCGGGAGCCGAGACCCAACCTGACCGACTGAGCAGTCCGACCAAACCAGGGCAGGTGGTCAGCGCGCGCACAGCGCGGCGGTCGGCCGTCCTTACGTTCTTCTGCGGGATCGCGTGCGCAGTTGATTTTCCCGGGCATTAATGTGACGGGCGCCGAGCGGCGGTGCTGGCACTGAGGTAAGGCCCATTTAAGGCGGGCAGTATTTGTGGTGTTCAGATGAAGGGCGGCTGATTGCGCTTGTTACGGGCCGGCCGAGCGGCGAGTGCTCGGCCTCCATGACCGGTCCAGGCCGCCTGCCTGCAGTATTGTACATCATTGGCACTCATCCACAATGATGTGGCTACTATGATCCCTCGTCAGACATTGGTTCACATGTTAAAGGGATTATACGGGGTTTCCCCAGAATAATTGAGTTACGTAGTAAAGCTTACTTATAAAGGTGTTAGAAGTCACACGGTAGTCACATTTGTATGGAAATTACCTCTTCTGCACGTAAGGACATTTCATAGTGCGCGGTGATGCCACCGCGTACTTTCTGCAGTACTGGCTGAAAAATAAACTTGTGTTTTCCAACGACAGCAGCAGTTACCTAGTTTTCTCATAAAATTCGATATTTGTCATGAATTTTCATGCCAAAAAATTAATACACCACCACCAAATTCTCAACGTTAAACTCCGCAAGGAAAACTCCACAAAACCACAAAACCCGAACGAACAGTATGTAGTATATATACTACAGATTATATTATATTATAATAAAGAGTCTCGTAAGAATTGAATTGAATACTCTTTTTGTGATCCAGTGTAGGACTTGCAGATAATTCAGAGCTCTAAAATGGATGAAAAACGAAAAAACGCATGGCATTACTTGCCCGGCTTAGAGCGTCTTTAATTTAGTAACTCCTTCTACAATCGTCATCCAGATGGCAAAGAGCGCAATAATTATCACGTATGCCAAGGTGGTTTACATCATGGCGATATGTTTACATAGCAATTTCACAATTTCAGGCTTACCTTCAAGTAAAGGTAAGCTTAATTCAATTCATTTATATTTATATGAGGGTGGCCGTTCGGGAGAAGTGTCCTGGGGCGGAATTGGCCTCCATCTTGGATTTTTTTTTTGCCCGGTCACGTGGACTTTTTATGGTGGACGTGCTATAGTAAACAATAAATAAACCCTCTTGCGGCAGCTTGCTTCTGAGTTCGTAACCGCTATTTTTTTTTTCTCAGCCGCGCAGATTACTGCTCCATCGAATTTGATGCAGATTCTAAGATAAGAAAATGATGGACAGTAATGCCGATCAAGTACTCGTTATCTGATACAAGTCTCGGAAAACGCCAAAGTCTGAACGCTGATAATTGCTGAAATAATGGACTAAATGAACATTGAGGTTCATAGTATATGTTTTAAGCGTGTTTAAAGCTCATACAAGTGCAAAAGAGTGCATTTCCTTTCAGGACAGAAACCCGTATAATCCCTTTAAAGGGAAATAATGACCTTTTGATTTTGTTAGCAACAATTTCTTAGGCTACCGTTATGGTTTTAAAATTATTTTATTTAAATTTAAGAATTAAATAAAATTATTCCCAAATTCAAAGTTGTAAGTTTGGAAAAAAATACAAAACAAGTACCTTGTGTACTTCATGAAGGTCATTGACAAATTCGTCCTTCCCTACCATTGTTTACAGCGAGTGCGGCATTTTTGGAGGCTCTGTGACGTTTCCGATCGAACTGAGCGCTGCTCGGACACACGCTAGTAGCGCTAGTAGCGCTTTCGTTCTCCATGGCAACCAGGCGTCAGCCAATCAAAAGCCAGAAAGGGAATACGTTCTGGCTTTTCATTGGCTCACGCCTGGTTGCCATGGAGAACGAAAGCGCTACTAGCGCTACTAGCGTTACTAGCGTGCGTTCGAGCAGCGCTCTGATCCGTGAAGCAATCCGTGAAGCAATCCGTGAAGCATCCGTGATGCATGACTGACTATCAGTATAAGTCATGAATAACAACAACATGCAAACTATACCAACTCGAATAAAATAAGGGCGGAATGAATTGACCCCCAGGCAAGCTAGTATTCGCAAAGCACTCGGCACTGCGCCACAATAGCAAAAGGTGAGGGAAATGCATATTGGATACAATATTATTACGTCACAAGTTTCTGAAGTGTCTACTATGAAATACAGTGATAAAATACCTTTAATAATGATTAACAAGAAAATTCAAACTTAAAACAATAATTTGAATAAGTCTTTAATTAGATTTCAACTCAAAATCAGATATATTTTGCAATGCTACACAAGAATGGCACCAGTAACGTCATTAACAAAGCCTGCTACGGGACTTGGGTATACTAATCAGGAACAACTCGCCACAATGGTTAAGTGCGCCGAGAAGCATGACAATGACTTTGTAAACAAATCGCCGACGCTAAATAGGTCGCCGTCGATGTGCATCGATGAGCTTCCGATTTAATTGCCAGTTTTGTGTTATTGTTTGTTAGTTTTTTGGGGAAAAATTCTTATTTTTCATGATAATATAAAGCATAGTGTTATATACAGCCACAGGCAAATTATACAATACTCCTAATGACATGAATCGATTTGCAAAAAATTGACGGTCGCAACCACTAACTATGCCGCCGTTGATGTGCATCGATGAGCTTCCGATTTTATTGCCACCTTTTCCAATCGCTGTTAGTTTTAGAAGATCGCCGGGCATATAATCACAACAAGCAGAACGCACAATATATTTTCCACTCCATTGCGTAAAAAAACAATACGGGAAAAGCCCGCAGTTTGATGAGGGCCAAAAGTACTTGCAAGTACCGGTCGTTAAAAGTGTGGAACGCTTATAAACTTTAACATGAAATATCTTTCGGTAGGAAAGTTTTCATGCAAAATGTGATGAATTTACAATATATTTTGGTCTCGTCTGGCGATTTCAAGTGCTAACTCCATTTTTGTGGAAAAAGGTAATTATTTCCCTTTAAGAATCACAACTGCTCAGAAATGGTAGATGAAATAAAAAAGCACAACCTAAAACAGCACAAAGCAAAAATATCTGTATAAGCTAAAATGATTGAAGTACCTACAAAGAACAATACTAAGCGGACGATATATAATCTTCTAAAATATTAAGTGGGAAGACGAGTTTTTAACGCTTTCTTAAAGCGCGCGTATGACATGTCCTGCAGCTGAGATCCGATCCCATGTTCATTGTACAGCACACATGGCCGGTGCCTAAAAGTTTGTTTGCCAATGTTAGTGCGAAAGCGAGACAAGTACAGGTGGTCTGAGTGTCTGGTTCTGCGTTCAACCACATCTCTGTTGTAACGCCCCTCTCGCCTAAGTACCTCAGGCTCATTGGTCATAACGATTGTATGCAGGAGGCGCAAGTCATTAAAGTCCACCATCGCTGCGATAGGGAGCCACTCCAATTTCTCTATCACATCGGACACATGTTGGTATCTTCGTCGGCCTGATATCAACCTAGCAGCGAAGTTTTGCACTTTTTGTAGTCGTTTTGTAGTTGCATTTTTGTAGTCGCAGTGACCGCTGCTGCTCGCCATGTAGTCAGGTCTGCCAGGCCATCCTGTCACAGGTGGACCTTACGGGAACTCGGCTGCTATCGGGTGCTGACTACCGCTGGGAGTCAAACATGTATCAGAGAGCTGGTAACACGACGTGCTGCATGTATGCGGTCACTTCCTGAGAAACAGAGAGTGCTGAATTGTGATAGTAGTTCGATACGGATTTTTATATGACTTCATTTTTGTAATGTTTCCCCTCTTTGTATTGCTTTCCAATCGGCAGTCATTTCCTTCGTCATCCACAGTGTCGCCGAAAAGTAGCAGATAAGTAGCAGCCGATAAGTAGCAGTAGCACTTAGCACACTCGGCGGTAAGCAGACACCAGTATCATATCGATCCTCGCGCTCGCGCTCGTTTGCCATTCCGTCGCTCAACTTCGGTACCTGTCTAACACTCCAGTCTTCAGTTGATTTTGAGGAGCTCCCTGGCCAGAGGCTCACCTCAGGAGCGCCCTGGGTGGGGTGGGACTCCCCCGGCGGTCCGGCGGCGCATGCCACGCCCCCGCAGTGTCCCGCTGCCAGACAGAGGCCCGTACAGGAAAACAGTGGCCAGCTATAACGACCGAGCTGCCGCCCACACGGCTACCGGCGGCCGGGGGTGGGGTGGGGGGTGGGGGGGGGGGGGGGGGTGACACAGGGGAGGGCGGGCCGACACAGCCACGCAACGCTCGGCAATGCACACCGAGCAGGGCTGCCAACGACGGGGACAGGACAGTTCACCTGGGAACTGTTCAATGGAGGATGAATATTCTGTGTCCATGATCGCTGTACCTGTTCTGCTGCGTCGAAGTTGTTGCCGTCAATTTCAGACGCACTGGCTGGCTGGATATATATGTGCGGGTGCATTCAGTCAATCCATCTAAAACAGAACTCATTGTTTTTGGCAGCCCTCCAAATCTGCTGGAATCTCCCAAATTTTCAAGTCACTTTTTGTGACACTGTCCTCGAACCTTGTAACGAGGTAAGGCACTAGGCCTGATCTTAGACAATAGGTTGTCTTGGGAAGCCCACGTGTCAATGATCAGCCGCCGCTGTGTGGGTATATTGTCAGGTCTCGCACGCCCGACACCACCTCCCTAACTGTGCCAGTACCTCACTGGTAACAGCACTCGTGGTCTCGAAAGTCAGGTATTGCATTTCAGTCTACGGTAATGGTTCGAAGAAAAACTTTGACCGAATCGAAAAGGTACTCAATTTCGAAGCAAGGGTCATTTTCGGCAGGCGAAAAGTTGAGCATGTGTCTGACCTTTGGGACCGTCTGGGCTGGCTCCGGCCACAACAGTTGTCGATCTTTTCACCTTAAACCTTGCACACAAAGTTGTCAGCAGTGGCAAGCCAGATGCACTCGCAGCTGTTTTTCAATGAGAAAAGGGAACAGTGAGAAAAGGGAACGAAACACTCGGCAGGACCATTTGTACGCAGTTCCTCGATGTCAAACGGAGGCCAGTGAGGACGATTAACGACGATTTTGTGTTAGGGCACCAAACCTCTACAATAGTCTTCCTACCGAGCTGCATGGAATGCGCCAGGCCACTTTCCCCCGCAACTTGAACAATTACTTCGCAATGTGTAAGGAAGTGTATAGTGGTTTCATGGTTTCCCATGGTTTCACTATACACTGAGTGTTTAGTCAAACGCATGAACATGCGCTACATGCAAGTGAAGGATTTTTGTTTACGTGTGTAAGTGTGTATGTGTGTATGCATGCATCATGTATGTGGGTATTCGCAGTTAGCTATTGAGTGCGTTTTTACGTTCATTAGTCATTCGTGAATCGGGGCATAATAGCCACTGTGCCTAGTGGATACCCCATGTCTGTACAAACAAAAAAATCAAGCGCATGCCATACCAAGTTAACTAAATGGGATATCTTGATTTGTTCTGGCAGACATGTGTCACGTCGGCGAATTCGGCAGGCGCAGACTGGGGTTCAGGCGCGTCATCTGATCTTCGTCACGCGCTGACGTTCTTTGTCCTGTCTCCTGTGCTGATGTTGCACTCCCGCTGGCCGCTGGTTCTCCCGCTGGTTCTTTGTCCTGTCTGGTCCCGCTGGTTCTTTGTCCTGTCTGGTCCCGCTGGTTCTTTGTCCTGACGCCTGTGCTAATGCTGCACTCCCGCTGGCCGTCGGTTGGTCGGTGCCGTCCTCTGGCCTGGCCTGGCCGTCGGTCAACGGTGCCGTCCTCTGGCCTGGCCTGGCCGTGCCGTCGGTCGACGGTGGTACCGTTGTATGCAAATGTGCAGTCTCCGCCGGTGCCGGGCAGTCTCTGCCGGTGCCGGGCAGTCTCCGCCGGTGCAGGGCAGTCTCTGCCGGTGCCGGGCAGTCTCTGCCGGTGCCGGGCAGTCTCCGCCGGTGCCGGGCAGTCTCTGCCAGTGCCGGTGGGCGTCCCGTTCGGTGCCGGAGGGCGTCTCGCTCGGTGCCGGGCAGTCTCCACCGGTGCCGGTGGGCGTCTCGCTCGGTGCCGGGCTGTCTCCGCCGGTGCCGGTGGGCGTCCCGCTCGGTGCCGGTGGGCGTCCCGCTCGGTGCCGGTGGGCGTCCCGCTCGGTGCCGGTGGGCGTCCCGCTCGGTACCGGTGGGCGTCCCGCTCGGTGCCGGTGGGCGCCCCGCTCGGTGCCGGTGGGCGCCCCGCTCGGTGCCGGTGGGCGTCCCGCTCGGTGCCGGTGGGCGTCTCGCTCGATGCCGGGCAGTCTCCGCCGGTGCTGGGCAGTCTCCGCCGGTGCCGGTGGGCGTCCCGCTCGGTGCCGCGCGGCCATGGGAGGCTGTGGGAGCCAGTCGACGGCGGAGCCACCGACGCCGAACGCACCACGGCCGACCGCTGCGGGAGACGGCTGTGCGTGCTGCTCCTCTGCTCCTCTGCTCCTGCTGCATATCCGCTGCACCCGCTCACAGTAAAACCGCTGCACCCGCTCACAGTCACACCGCTGCACCCGCTCACAGTCACATCGCTGCACCCGCTCACAGTCACACCGCTGCACCCGCTCACAGTCACACCGCTGCACCCGCTCACAGTCACACCGCTTTCCGTCTGATGTAGTTTAGAGGACGGTCGACATGACGTGTGCACGCGCGTGAAACACACATTTCATGTGGCAAAAACTGAACGCAGTTATACAAGAAGCACTTGGCTCCATTTCAAACAGTTTTATGCTCGACATAACAGTGATATAGAATGCACATCAGATTAAACAATGGCTAAACGACGCACGTTCTAGGCGTGGGCGGGCGACGCACAAACGACGTTCTGAGGCCATTCTTATTTGAAAAAATCGAGCCGTGGCTCGACTTTTTTTTTAAAGAATGACCTCAGGACTGGAAATTTGTTATGTTTAAGCAGTGTGTAAAATACCGGCATATTATTTGGCTTTGCTGCTGCATTTCCGAGGCGCTGTTTCGACGCTAAGCATCTCCCGCGCCGGGTCCTGAAGCCATTCTTAAAAAAATCGAGCCACGGGTCGATTTTTTTTTATAAGAATGGCCTCTGGGCGTTGAATACATTGACGACCTATGTCCGTACATAAGCATATATGAGTCTGAGGAATTAAACAAATTTGGTTACTCACCTCTGCAGCCGAGCCAAGACGGAAGCCTTTTCGTTCCGTGTTGGCGATTTGACCCTTCCGGTGGTGAGGGTGACGTCACCCGCCTGTGGCTGTTCCCAGTGATGACGTCACCTCTGTGCTGGTGACGTCACCGTTCTATGACCACTGCAGCGCCGTGCCGAAATGGACAATGGCCGCCGCCGGCAGTCATTGAGGCGACCCGAAAACACTCATAAAAGGCCGAAACTGCCGACCGATCGGCTGCGCGGACGGGCCGCGCGGCGGCAGGGGTTGTCCGGCCGATCGGCTGCGCGGACGGCCGCGCGACGGCGGCCGGGGTTGTCCGGCCCCGGCGCAGTGAGAAGGGCCGATAGCTGGACGTTAATGGGCTCTGCTGATGGCTGCCGGCGGCCACACGCGTTAGAGCTGCGCTGTGAATTGACTCTGCGCCGGACGGGACGAGCGACTGCAGCGCCGCTGCCGATCCCCTGACGCTGTAATGACGGCCACAAATGACGGGCGGTGGCGGAACGGAGCTGGTACGCTCGGTCCTCCTTTGTTTGGCGAGCGTGGCGATCGGTTCGCTGGCGGTGCGGGATCGGTTCGCTGGCGGTGGGGGATCGGTTCGCTGGCGGTGTGGGATACCCCATCGTCGTCGCTCATGAATTTCGCCGTCTGCGTGTTGCCATTCGTCTGCAGAGGCCGATCGGTCACAATCTGTGCCCGCCTGGCAGCTTGACGGATCGAGTATGTTGCTGAACATGGACGCGGCGCTCCATCGCGCGGTTACCAGAGCTGTGAGGTGGCTTTCTCTCCCGTGTCAGGCGTCTGCCCGCACTGCAGGTGTGCCCGGCCGAGACACTTTGTTTGCGTTCAGGACGGGCGGTGGTCGGGCGTCAGGAGATCCTCTCCATGTTTCCGACCCACGGGTCAACCACAGGCACTGGCGGATCCAGAACGACAAAAATCGCTAGGACTGGGGTTTAATCCCAAGAAGTCTGACGAAATTCCAAATACTTACCGGGTTGCGCTTCCTTGTGCATTAAGAACTGATTAAAAATCCTTGGTATGAGTTGCCTAGATTTTCTGTAAAAATCAGGAAATACGACAACTTTCGGTGAATTTGTGTCGCTTTGAGGTGGGAGTCGCGGCCCGATGTCCTCCATGTCGATGTCGATGATCCGCCACTGACCGCAGATGCGGGAAGTGACAGCTTCAGAGATGTGGTGAGTTTTTGGTGAGAATTCGTCATCCGACTGGCACACCCATATGTAAAGCCGGTTCAAGATTATCCCTGGCCGTCTCCGACGAAATCATCCAATGGGGCCAATGGTCTTATCCCTGTCAATGTGATGCCGCCCAGACTGCGTGACCGTGACATGAGGAGGCTAAGGTCATCCCGTTGTGACGAGGAGGAGGGCGCGGGTCAGTGAATTGGTCAGACGTCCCGGCACCGGGGAGGGTGCGGGTCGGTGAATCGGTCAGACGTCCCGACACCGTCCGACACCATTGCTCCTGATTGGTCATTAGTGTCGAGTGGCTGCCTCCGACAGTCACAGTTCGGTTAACTTCTTTGACCAGAACTGGGTAGGTAGGTACTGCCCCAGACGGTTCGGTTAACTTCTTTGACCAGAACTGGGTAGGTAGGTACTGCCCCAGACGGTTCGGTTAACTTCTTTGACCAGAACTGGGTAGGTAGGTACTGCCCCAGACGGTTCGGTTAACTTCTTTGACCAGAACTGGGTAGGTAGGTACTGCCCCAGACGGTTCGGTTAACTTCTTTGACCAGAACTGGGTAGGTAGGTACTGCCCCAGAATACCACCGAGACCGCCGCAATGGTCAGTGACCAGGGCTGCTCTCCGGCCCACGTGCCGTTGTAGCGCTCCCCTGCAGCTTCCAGCAGCTTTCTCACATGTCAGACTAAGATCAGACTTAGTTGCCGGGCAGGATTAGGTCTTCTTCCCCCGAGTCGTCGGACGTCCGACTGTGAGGCGCGGTCACTCCTGTCACTCGAGAAACGAGAAACACGAGAAACGAGAAACTCTGCGGCCTGGTGTGGTCTGGACCCGCCCGACCCGGGGTTTGTTCAGATGACGGTGTTTTTGTTGTTGTTGTTGTCGGGGTGTAGGCACGTACACTCACTGCAGGGCCCATCGTCGCCGCCATCGCGCCGCCTCTCACTACCCTCACCGCTCACGGCCAGCTGACTGCATAGTTGTTGCGCCGGGCTTTCGTGCGGCCGTTTTTGTTGATGCTATCGCAAAACCTGCACCATAAATCCTCGCAGAGAACAGTGTAATGACATTTTATGGCTATAAAACAATCGGGCATAATACAATCTTCGCTTGCGAAATGCGTTTTCACCGCCATGGTCGGTCAACGGGCATAGATTACGAGCACTTAGCATTACACCGTACTGAGGCACTGTGTGTCGCTATTACGTTATGCAGCTGACATCCCAAACCATTGTACACCAATCACCTCAGAATCTCCTGCCTTTTTGTCAGCTGTCAGCCATGCAACGTGACTGACACGCCAGTATCAAGTGATAACCTCAATGTATTCGTATTTAGTTAGCTTTGGGGTGCTCTCACTGCCTTCAGAATTCTGAAGTATACACAATTTCCATTCGTTCCCAGCCACCGCCCAGTTGTTTTGGTAGCACCGTTATAGAGTACGTGAGTGGGTGGGTGGGGGCCTGAGTCCGCCGTACCAGCCCCCCCCCCATCCCCCTTTCCGACGAGTGGCTGGGACGAGACTACCAGCCCTCAATCTCCTTGGCGTGTCATAGATGAGCGGCCAGCCCCGCACACCGGCCGCCGCCAGCGAAACACTGCCACCAGCACCGTACGTAACGCCGCGAACGGAGAGGCATACCACGTGACGGGACAGCCCTTAGGACAGGCCCCGGCAGCAGCCGGAGAAAAGGACAGCAGGAGACGTCACACAGGCCCCAGTCACAGCCGGAGAACTGGACAGCAGGAGACGTCACCCAGGCCCGGCCACAGGCGGAGAACTGGCCAGCAGGAGACGTCACACAGGCCCCGGTCACAGTCGGAGAAAAGGACAGCAGGAGACGTCACACAGGCCCCGGTCACAGCCGGAGAAAAGGACAGCATGAGACGTCACACAGACCCCGGTCACAGCCGGAGAACTGGCCAGAACTGGACAGAACTGGACAGCGCTGCAGCGGCAGTCACCGAGTCGGCGAACCGGTGTCGGCAGATGTGGCCGCCGGCCGGCAGATGTGGCCGCCGGCCGGCCAGAATCGGACACCGGTGTGGCTGGTTCAGCGGACAGGAGAGTGAGTGGCGTTCTTCGGACCCAGGCGTGTATACTCGGACACCGGTGTGGCTGGTTCAGCGGACAGGAGAGTGAGTGGCGTTCTCCGGACCCAGGCTTGTATACTCGGACACCGGTGTGGCTGGTTCAGCGGACAGGAGAGTGAGTGGCGTTCTCCGGACCCAGGCTTGTATACTCGGACACCGGTGTGGCTGGTTCGGCGGACAGGAGAGTGAGTGACGTTCTCCGGACCCAGGCTCGTATACCGAGTGGAGAGGGGGAAGCTTACACGCTGTTCCCGCTCACCTCACCTGGTCACCTATATGACCAGTCTGCCTGCTAGCCATCGTTATCACCCCTGGTGCCGGCAGTCAGCCCCCAGGTGTGCAGTTGCTGTGCCCGGGCGTGGGAGGCTCCGTGCGTGGCCGCCTGCCCTCGCGTACCGCTCCTCCCTCTGCGCGGCCGGCTGCCATCGCGTCCCTCTGGCCTCTGTCTGTTTACCGAGCTGCCTGGCGGCCTCGGAAGCGCCTCGCTTCGCCTCGTCTCGGCAGTGGTCCGTGCCGGAATGTGTGTCGCGCTCCCCGGCGCTGCCGAGCTGCTGGCTCGCACTCGAGCGGTCCGTTACGCTCGCCTCGCCCGCGGCGGCGAGCGGCCCGCAGCGTTGCAGCCGCACGAACCGGTATTTGTGGCGCTGAGCAAGGCGAGAGTCGAGAGGTGACTCCCTCTCTCTATCTCTCTCCCGCTCTCTCTCTCCCGCTCTCCCGCTCTCTCCCTCCCGCCACTCTCTCTCCCTCTGTCTATGGAGTCTCTGTCTCTCCCTCTGTCTGTCTCAGTCTCTGTCTCTGGCTCTGTCTCTGGCTCTGGCTCTGTCTCTGTCTCTGTCTCTGCCTATGTCTACATATGTCTCTATCGGCCTCTGCCTGTCTTCTGTCTGTCTCCAGCTCTGATCTGTTTTGTTTGTTCCTACCTCTGGCTCTAGTTTTGCTATCGGCGTCGGCGTTTGTCTGGTCTGCTGTCCCGACTCCAGCTGTTCAGATCTCGCTTGCCGTCTGCGGTGACTGAACTGACGACGGGTGGTGGTGACGTCACTTTTCAGCCACTCTGAGTGAGCTCATCAATGCGCCGTGGTGCTCCGCCATAGCTGAGAGAAGACGCTGAGGGCCGGCGGGTCGGAATTTGTCACGGAGCCTGCGCTGCACCGGCTGACGCAGTGCGGGCTGGACTGAGCCGCTGCAGGAGGACGCTGTAGCCAGCCGTGTCACGGCGTTTGTACTGGATACCGTGTGTAGTGTACTGGAATCGTTTGTACTGGAATGGCTGAGCATTCCGTGCTCGCAGCAAGGCAAAATGTCAACAAATAAGGAGATCGGCTCAGAATCCATTAGCCTCGGTTGCGTGCTTTCCCTTTTTGTGAGCAGTTTTTATTTCAGCTGGGTAGTCCCCTGTGTTGTACTGGATCCTATTTACCTTATGAAGCATTGCAGCATTGTAAATCGCTGATTGGCATCGTCCCGTGTGACACTTCCGTGATGTTATATATATGACAACTCTAGCTGGAGCAGACATGCTCGAGTTTTAGTAGTGTGCAGAAGTGAACTGGCGACATCTTAAGTGCCCGCCTCAGGTGCTGTACTTTCCTGTTTTTAACATCTTAACTGTTACATTTTTGTTGCAATATTAAACTATTGTGTTTTGGGCGCCCACTGGTTACCCGGAGTGCTTCAGAGCACGCTGCTGCTATGCTCCCTAAGTCCTAACACTACGATTGTTTGAGAGATAACTCGAGGCATGAAATACGCTCAGACTCCACATCCTCGTGGATTAGAGAAAGCTTGCCGATCTTACGTCGTCATCCTTGAACTTCGCATCGCCTGAGCATGCAGGCTTAAGGCGCGCGGCTAACTGGAGACGGAGGAGACGGTTGCCAAGTTACGGATCTGGACTGCCCACTGCTGGCATGCCAACTATGCGCAGAATCTCCAGGATTCGCCAATATCTGACTAACGACTGGTCACTGGCGGCCATAGACCGAAACAAATGGCGCTCTGACTAACGACTGGTCACTGGCGGCCACACAGACCGAAACAAATGGCGCTCTGACTAACGACTGGTCACTGGCGGCCCCACAGACCGAAACCAATGGCGCTCTGACTAACGACTGGTCACTGGCGGCCACACAGACCGAAACCAATGGCGCTCTGACTAACGACTGGTCACTGGCGGCCACACAGACCGAAACAAATGGCGCTCTGACTAACGACTGGTCACTGACGGCCCCACAGACCGAAACAAATGGCGCTCTGACTAACGACTGGTCACTGGCGGCCACACAGACCGAAACAAATGGCGCTCTGACTAACGACTGGTCACTGGCGGCCACACAGACCGAAACAAATGGCGCTCTGACTAACGACTGGTCACTGGCGGCCCCACAGACCGAAACAAATGGCGCTCTGACTAACGCCTGGTCACTGGCGGCCCCACAGACCGAAACAAATGGCGCTCTGACTAACGACTGGTCTCTGGCGGCCATACAGACCGAAACAAATGGCGCTCTGACTAACGACTGGTCACTGGCGGCCCCACAGACCGAAACAAATGGCGCTCTGACTAACGACTGGTCACTGGCGGCCACACAGACCGAAACAAATGGCGCTCTGTTGAAGTGTTCGGGGGTTTACGCGTGCCAGTATGCCAGCCAGCTTGTTGAAATGCTGGCCTGCGTGTTTCTGGATCCAGCCACCTCCTAACATCCCGATTGTTGCGTTGCCAAGTGTCCGTGTCACTAAGAAGTAAGAACCCCGCTGACACAAGTGGTGTACTGCGTCTGCCTCCCGACACAAACCGTTCTTCCTCGTCTCTTCTGCTCCTCGTCTGCCGGTTTGATTGTTCACGTTCGGGATTGACACCTACCCGGTGTGTCCGGTGTGTCCGGTGTGTCCGGTGTGTCCGGTGTGTCCGGTATGTCCGGTATGTCCGGTGTGTCCGGTGTGTCCGGTGTGTCCGGTGTGTCCGGTGTGTCCGGTGTGTCCGGTGTGTCCGGTGTGTCCGGTGTGTCCGGTGTGTCCGGTGTGTCCGGTGTGTCCGGTGTGTCCGGTTTGTCCGGTGTGTCCGGTGTGTCCGGTATGTCCGGTATGTCCGGTATGTCCGGTGTGTCCGGTGTGTCCGGTGTGTCCGGCGTGTCCGGTGTATCCGGTGTGTCCGGTGTATCCGGTGTGTCCGGTTTGTCCGGTTTGTCCGGTGTGTCCGGTGTGTCCGGTGTACCCGGTGTGTCCGGTGTGTCCGGTGTGTCCGGTGTGTCCGGTGTGTCCGGTGTGTCCGGTGTGTCCGGTGTATCCGGTGTGTCCGGTGTGTCCGGTGTGTCTGGTGTGTCCGGTGTGTCCGGTGTGTCCGGTGTGTCCGGTGTGTCCGGTGTATCCGGTGTGTACGGTGTGTCCGGTGTGTCCGGTGTGTCCGGTGTGTCCGATGTGTCCGATGTGTCCGATGTGTCCGGTGTGTCCGGTGTGTCCGGTGTGTCCGGTGTGTCCGGTGTATCTGGTATGTCCGGTGTGTCCGGTGTGTCCGGTGTGTCCGGTTTGTCCGGTGTATCCGGTGTGTCCGGTGTGTCCGGTGTGTCCGGTGTGTCCGGCGTGTCCGGTATGTCCGGTGTGTCCGGTGTGTCCGGTATGTCCGGTGTGTCCGGTGTGTCCGGTGTGTCCGGTATGTCCGGTGTGTCCGGTGTGTCCGGTGTGTCCGGTGTTCCCGGTGTGTCCGGTGTGTCCGGTGTGTCCGGGAGCGGGCCCGGGCCGTGGGAACACCGCCTGGTCCGCCGCCCGAGCCGCCCCGCTGGACGCCGCTCCGGCGCCGTGCCGACCGCTGGCCGTTTTTACGACGCTCCGAGAGGCCGGCCTGCGGTGCCGAGCTGCCGCCGCCGCCGCTGACGTGTTGCCCGGCCTTCCCGGCGGCCTCCGGTGACGAGAGTGCCGGACCTGCGCTGACCTCCCGCCGAACCTGGAGACATGAGAGTACCGGACCTGCGCTGACCTCCCGCCGAACCTGGGTCTGAGAGTACCGGACCTGCGCTGACCTCCCGCCGAACCTGGGGTCTGAGAGTACCGGACCTGCACTGACCTCCCGCCGAACCCGGGGGTCTGAGAGTACCGGACCTGCGCTGACCTCCTGCCGAACCTGGGGGTCTGAGAGTGCCGGACTTGCGCTGACCTCCCGCCGAACCTGAGGGTCTGAGAGTACCGGACCTGCGCTGACCTCCCGCCGAACCTGGAGACATGAGAGTACCGGACCTGCGCTGACCTCCCGCCGAACCTGGGGTCTGAGAGTACCGGACCTGTGGAGTGACCCGCCGAACCTGGGGGTCTGAGAGTGCCGAACTGCGGCTACTTCTCGCTGCTAGGTCGGACGGGAGTGGATAGCCGCCTTAAAGGGAATAGGTCACCTTGAAAGTTATCTTGAAATTTGGCTATACGGGGTATTTCGACCTGAAAAGAACGATTATGACATTTTTTGGACGATAGATGGATGTCCGTCGAAAAATAGGCATGTTTCTCTTTTCTCTTTCATGGCCAAACAAAAAACTTCATGGCAATTATGACGTCATGCATATGGTAGCTTGGATATGGAAACTATTGCACACAATACCGACAGACTTTAGGTATATATAGTATATACGCAGGCTGCTTGTAACGTAAACAACGTTGTGAGGACCTGAAACAATTTCCGTGCCCCGATCGGGGCACGAAACGGCGTCTTCTAAAAGGGGCCCACTAGTCTTGTGTCGAAATTACATAGCGTAGCGAGGTAATTATTTCACAACAACCCGTTTTTCGATCTGTTCTACAAATATCTCAGTGCAAGACCCCATGGTAAATGTGAACTATTCCCTTTAACACGCGCACTGGAGGGGGGCACTTTTGTGCACCCCCCCCCTCCAAAAAAAAAAATCGTGAATAGCTCGGAAGCGGAATAGAGCGGTGGTTTTTATGCGACATTTGAGCCAACACAATAGCGGATTCTTGACGCAAAACAAAATCGGTAGGTGAATTTTTGAGTCATATGGATTTGAAGTCCAAGATGGCGGCCAGAATCGAGGTCGGCGAAACGATATCTTCGGAACCAACACTCGGATCGGGATGATTCAAACGACATTCGGTAGCCAATGTCAATGTTCATCTCGAACACAACTTTGGACACCATGCTGGTGACCTGTGACGTCACAGAGGTCAAATTCCCAAAATGGTGACATTTGGCCATATTTGACATTCGTGATCTCGTTTGACCTTGAAGATATTGACCTAAGGTCACCCAAATTTCAGCAAATGTAGATCATCATAGCACCTACCTACCCTGTAAGTTTGATCGTTCTAGCTCTCATACTTTCGGAGATCTCGGGGGGGGGGGGCACAAAAGTGCCCCCCCCTCTCCAGTGCGCGTTAGTGGCATACCCCTTTCTCCAGTGCACGTGTTAAGATGTGAACTTGGCTGGATTGGTTCGTCTCTGGACTGTTTGGGATTGTTTCGTTGCTGGAATTATCCGATCGTTTTGTTCCGCGAATCCTGCTGCTGAACTTTTCGCCCTTCTGTTTGAAGCATTCCTGCACCAAAACCAAAACTGCTGTTGGGCCGTTCTTCCATATAAATTCTGAACAACTTGTTTCACGTTGAGGCTCACGTTATCAGCAGACACGTCTCCTAGATGACCCGGATACGGTCGGAATGCGGAGAGGTCTGTCATTGTCTCTGAATAGGATATTGTGATGAGAAATGTGCCAGGTGATGGAAGGAACTCCATATATATATCCTGTTCGGAAGAATTAATCGCAATTGATCTGCACGTATCCACATTTACGGCATGACGCTCATGGCACAATATTTCCATTCTTATCAATTACATCTTTTCGGGGCATCGCTCGGTGCCGTTAAGCATTTACTGCCACTCTTAAAAGAACTTAACTGTCACACGGTTACGTCAAATGTGTGTCAATGTATCTGCAATGTGTGGCTGCCGTCTTGTGTTCACCGAACTTCACCCTTCTGCATGCTGTTTTACACGGCCACGTTTGCCCGCGGTAACGAGCTCTGCATTTTTCACCAAAATTTCGGCAGCGTGATTTATAACTGCTAATTAAGTTACGTATGCCATCAAATGATATGTTTTGAGTGGTTGTTAATGGCGATTTGTCAGCACTTGGACAGGACATAATTCAGTTTGACTTCGTCCTCAGCAGATGCTCGTTACCCGCGCGATTGGAATGTGTGCTAACGATGGGTAATAAGCACTCCACCGTAAGCACGCTGTCTGCCTGTGTAAAGAGCACGCTCGCAACCGGGAAAGGCGAGGACATGGATAATATCAAAAATTATCAAATGAGGAGAGTTAGCGCTTTCAGAAATTGGTTGCTTATAACTTCTTAGCGATCAACGATTATTTTGTTTAATTGGTTATGTTTCTCGCACTCGCGAAAGCCAGTCACGGTTGTGTTAATTTTATTTCGCTGTCCTGAAATGACCAGCCGTCTTAAATCGTTGACACCCCCCCCCCCCCGTGTGACTGCGGGCAATGAGCTATGGCGGCTGTGTTCTGATTGTGGCAGGTATCGGTTGAGTGTTCAGAGTGTGGCAGGTATCGGTCGACTGCTCGTGGCTGGCGGCAGTGAAGGGTAGCCGCCAGCTCAGGGACCAGCAGACCGGCCGTCGTCCTGTCGGCACCTCGCAAGTCCGGCTGGCGGCCTCTGTGGCCTGTGCAGAGGGGGTGCCGCGGAGGGCGCCTCTGAAGTCCGGCTGTCGGTCTCTGTGACCTGTGCAGAGGGGGTGCCGCGGAGGGCGCCTCTGAAGTCCGGCTGTCGGTCTCTGTGACCTGTGCAGAGGGGGTACCGCGGAGGGGCAGTGGTGATCGGCCCGCTGGCCTCGCTCAGGAACGGTTCCACCGGAACGGACTAGGACCTTGTTGTGACGCGAGGAGGTAGATAGTAGATCAATTGGAAGCGATGGGGATTGAGGAAGGAGTTGGTGCGCTCCGGAAACACGGACGAAGAGTGGGTGGGGACGAAGTGCCTTCGGGACAGCGGCACGTGACAGTGATGTGACAGTGTGGCGGTGCTGCGCAGAGAAGGGCGCGGCGGAGGCGGGGGCAGGCAGCCTCTCACGAAGCTGGGAGAACTGCCAGCCCCGCCTGGCAGCTGACCGGACGAGGCTGGTGACTGCAGGAGGCGCCCAGTCTTTACTGCAGCCGGTCGCCGCGGCTGTGACTCGGGCGGAGCTCGTGACGGGGCGGCGCCGCGCCGAGGGTGGGTCGGGGGTCCTCCACCCCTGGATGGGGCCGCTGCGTGCGACGCAGAGCCGCGCCGCCCAGCGAACGGACGCCGACGCCCGCCTTTTTACCGAGCTCGGTGCCCGCCCGCGCGGGGACCCGCCTCCTCGCCGTAATGATTCGCCATATGGAGACAATGCAGCGCCAGGTCGGCGGCACGGCGGCACGGCGGCACGGCGGCACGGCGGCGCCTGAGACGGCCGAGGCTTCGTGATGGCGGTGGGCAGCAGTATTTGTATGCGACAACGGAATGCCGCTTCCGTTCTGCACTAAGCTGCTGTTTGAACCTCATAAACTCATTCTAAGCTACGTTTTTAGATCTACCATAACAACTATCAGGGATATTGTCCAAATTTGCTCTAAGTTTTTGTTTCGCCAGACTTTGATAGTACCGCCGCGTACCAGACGGCTTTCTGTCGTGGTCCTCCTGGCCGAGCTGCGGCCAGGGAGCGTTCCAGACGGCTCTCTGGCGTGGTCCTCCTGGCCGAGCTGCGGCCAGGGAGCGTTCCAGACGGCTTTCTGGCGTGGTCCTCCTGGCCGAGCTGCGGCCAGGGAGCGTTCCAGACGGCTTTCTGTCGTGGTCCTCCTGGCCGAGCTGCGGCCAGGGACTGACTGGTCCTCCGATTCAGCGCGCCCAGCGACCGAGTCTCACCGGGGCGTTCACGGCGTTCTGACAGCTCCCGTCATTGTCCGCTCCGGGGCGGGTGTTCGCGGCGTTCTGACAGCTCCCGTCATTGTCCGCTCCGGGGCGTTCACGGCGTTCTGACAGCTCCCGTCATTGTCCGCTCCGGGGCGGGTGTTCGCGGCGTTCTGACAGCTCCCGTCATTGTCCGCTCCGGGGCGTTCACGGCGTTCTGACAGCTCCCGTCATTGTCCGCTCCGGGGCGGGTGTTCGCGGCGTTCTGACAGCTCCCGTCATTGTCCGCTCCGGGGCGGGTGTTCGCGGCGTTCTGACAGCTCCCGTCATTGTCCGCTCCGGGGCGTTCACGGCGTTCTGACAGCTCCCGTCATTGTCCGCTCCGGGGCGGGTGTTCGCGGCGTTCTGACAGCTCCCGTCATTGTCCGCTCCGGGGCGGGTGTTCACGGCGTTCTGACAGCTCCCGTCATTGTCCGCTCTCCGTCTGCGACTGACAAAAGCGGCGTGACATGACGATCGGTCCGCACATAGTGTCCCTGTCGATCGGTCCGCACATAGTGTCCCTGTCGCGGCGGCGTGACATGACGATCGGTCCGCACATAGTGTCCCTGTCATCGGTCCGCACATAGTGTCCCTGTCGATCGGTCCGCACATAGTGTCCCTGTCGATCGGTCCGCACATAGTGTCCCTGTCGATCGGTCCGCACATAGTGTCCCTGTCGCGGCGGCGGGACATGTCGATCGGTCCGCACATAGTGTCCCTGTCGATCGGTCCGCACATAGTGTCCCTGTCGATCGGTCCGCACATAGTGTCCCTGTCGATCGGTCCGCACATAGTGTCCCTGTCGCGGCGGCGGGACATGACGATCGGTCCGCACATAGTGTCCCTGTCGATCGGTCCGGACATAGTGTCCCTGTCGCGGCGGCGGGACATGACGATCGGTCCGCACATAGTGTCCCTGTCGATCGGTCCGCACATAGTGTCCCTGTCGATCGGTCCGGACATAGTGTCCCTGTCGCGGCGGCGGGACATGTCGATCGGTCCGGACATAGTGTCCCTGTCGATCGGTCCACACATAGTGTCCCTGTCGCGGCGGCGGGACATGTCGATCGGTCCGCACATAGTGTCCCTGTCGATCGGTCCGCACATAGTGTCCCTGTCGATCGGTCCGCACATAGTGTCCCTGTCGCGGCGGCGTGACATGACGATCGGTCCGCACATAGTGTCCCTGTCGATCGGTCCGCACATAGTGTCCCTGTCGCGGCGGCGTGACATGACGATCGGTCCGCACATAGTGTCCCTGTCGCGCGTGTGTCAGTGTCCCAGGCCGCCTTCGGGGCCTCTCACCGGCCGGACAGTGTCCCTGTGAGATGGTCGCCTCCGGGGCCACTCACCAGTGAGTGGGACGCCGTGGCCGGCCGGGTAGAGGAGAAGAGGTTGGACATGGACGGGTAGGGGAGGAGAGGTTGGACATGGACGGGTAGGGGAGGAGAGGTTGGACATGGACAGGTAGAGGAGAAGAGGTTAGACATGGGCGGGTAGGGGAGGAGAGGTTGGACATGGGCGGTTAGGGAGGAGAGGTTGGACATGGACGGGTAGGGGAGGAGAGGTTGGACATGGACAGGTAGAGAAAAGGTTGGACATGGACGGGTAGGGTAGGAGAGGTTGGACATGGACGGGTAGGGGAGGAGAGGAGAGGTTGGACATGGACAGGTAGGGGAGAGGAGGTTGGACATGGCCGGGTAGAGGAGAAGAGGTTGGACATGACGGGTAGGGGAGGAGGGGAGGGGTTGGACATGGCCGGGTAGGGGAGGAGAGGTTGGACTTGGACATACCCTCCGACATTGACAGGGGAGTGATACAGAAGGTCCGCGCTCGATTTGGCCTTAAAGACATTAGCAATAACTGACAACTGAAATGTCTGTATGTTTTGTTGTTGATCCTGGTGTCTTCCATTGCACTGCATTTTGACATTTACAAAACAGGTCATGTTTTGCATTTTTTTCGTTCGATTTTGCATAAAGAATCCCCTGTCCTAGTTTTTGTCGAAAGTGTGATGATCCCTGGGACCGATAAAAGTTGCCTCCACGGAGGGGCTTCCCCGGACCGATACAAGTTACCTCCACGGAGGAGCTGGGGAGTGTGGACGGCGCCCGCTGCAGCGTTCGTCATCGGCAGCCTCCGGAGGCCATGCCGCGCAGGCCCGCTCCACTGGCGGCCTCGAACACGCCCCACACTCGCCGACCGAGAGAAAAATGATGCGCGCACATCACATTCTCGGAAGAGAGCCGGCTGCCCATTGTTCCCGTGGTGCCCCTGAAAAAGTCTGCGCCGCGGTGAGTGGCAGTGCCAGTGTACCGCTGGACAATGCGGTCGGCATGTCGGCCCCCCGGCGGGTGACATCCGCGTGTAGAGAGAGGTAGCCGTCCGACGGGGAGCAGCGGTCAGTAACAGCTGACGCGGCATTCGGCGGCCGCTGGCGGCCGGACGTCTTCGACAAGTGGGTGACGGTCACCTGAGGATCCTGGGGGACCTCCTCAGGCTCCTAGGGAAACTCCTGAGGCTCATGGGTTACCTCCTGAGCCTCCTGACGCCCGCTCACCGGATTCAACGTGGCCTACCGCCTTAGGCCAGGCTTCTCTAGCCTCCACTCGTCACGTGTAGGCTCCGTGTCTGGAGTGTCAGCCGTCAGGTCGGCTGTCTCTCGCCGCGGGATTGATCCGTCCGTTTGGACCATGGCACATCTCACGGCGCGCTGTAGCGCTCTCAGCGGTGTATCGCCGGGCCGCGCTGTGGCCGTGGCTGATGAGACTGTCGGTATGTACCGGGGCGGGCCGGGGCGGGGCGGGGCTGGGTCGGCCTCTGACGTATCGCTGGGCCGCGCTGTGCCCGTGGCTGATGGACCGGTCGGTATGGGCCGGGCCGGGCCGGGCCGGGCCGGGGCGAGGTCGGCCTCTAATGCCGGCCGCTCCTTCCGGTCTACTATCGGGGTCACCGGCCGACCGAGATATCGCTGCCCTCCCGGTCACCGGCCGACTGCCAGCAGTCAGCAGTCAGCAGTCAGCGGTCATCAGCCAGCAGTCAACAGTCAGCAGTCAGCAGTCAGCAGCCAGCAGCCAGCAGCCAGCAGCCAGCAGTCAGCAGCCAGCAGTCAGCAGTCAGCAGTCAGCAGTCAGCAGTCGGCAGTCAGCAGTCAGCAGCCAGCAGCCAGCAGTCAGCAGTCAGCAGTCAGCAGCCAGCAGTCAGCAGTCAGCAGTCAGCAGTCAGCAGTCAGCAGTCAGCAGTCAGCAGTCAACAGTCAGCAGTCAGCAGCCAGCAGTCAGCAGTCAGCAGTCAGCAGTCAGCAGTCGGCAGTCGGCAGTCAGCGGTCATCAGCCAGCAGTCAACAGTCAGCAGTCAGCAGTCAGCAGTCAGCAGCCAGCAGCCAGCAGTCAGCAGTCAGCAGTCAGCAGTCAGCAGTCAGCAGTCAGCAGCCAGCAGTCAGCAGTCAGCAGTCAGCAGTCAGCAGCCAGCAGTCAGTAGTCAGCAGTCAGCAGTCAGCGGTTAACATTGGAAGTGGACAGCTAGCGACCAGCGGCTAGCAGTCGGTATACGAGCGCTTCTTCTTCTTCTTGGTTGCGCTCCGTTGTTGATTCGAGCTGTTTCAGACCTGAATGTGTCAGATGTGTCAGACCTGAATGTGTCCGATGTGTCAAATCCGTCTTACTGTCGGGTGCCGATATCAGTTTCTAAACAAACACCAAAGCGTCCGTTGCCAGATATGAGTCAATATGAGTCACACAGGTGTATTGGCGACGTGTCTGTCAACAACACATTTTGCATCAGCAGGCGGCCACTTAGACCACCACTTACGCCCAGCCTACTCGGTCGCCCCCTGACCCCGTTTGAGCCACGCCGGACCCCCGGACCTCCGGACCCCCGGCTGCCGGGTGGCGCGTCGCGTCACACGTGCGGTGTTGCTCTTCTGCAGTGCGGCAGTGCGTGTTACGATCTGTGCTGGGGCGCGGCGCCCGCCACTCGGTCGCCGCTGTCCACCTCGGCGCCCTGTCGTCGGCGCGTCCGATTTTTGTCTGCTCGTGATGCTCCAACAGCCATATTTGGCCCTGGGCAGGGATTCGCCAGCCGAACAGACCGGTTCATGTACAAGAATTTGCACAAAAGAAGCAATAAAGATGGCCCCGATAGCGCGGTCGGCCGGCCGGGGGGCGCCCGCAGTCACGATCTGCCCGGGCGGGTCACAGGCCGCGCCGTCGACTCATGGGCTGGGCAGCTCCACACTGCCCGCCGCCTCCTGATGACTCATACTCACAGCGGCTACACATACACGTGATACAAGCTATTGTGCAGGCGTAACGCAGTAATTGCGCCGGCCGACTGAGCCCGCCATCCTCGCTCTTCCTGCAAATTGTCGCATTTCAGTGCAATGAGGTCACGTTCCTAACCAAATGTTATACAGTTTGATCTAGCCGAAGGAATGTAAGTTCCTTTGGCGCACTGTTTCGCTCGACTGTTTCTGCCGGCGGCGGCTGTTGGCTGTTGCCGGAAAACCACGTCAGTTTACCGTGGAAGCGCCGCACTCGGGGCCGCCCCGAGCGGAGGCGCGAGAAACCGCTCCAGCTGCTGCTGCTGAGAAACAGCTCCAGCTGCTGAGAAACAGCTCCAGCTGCTGCTGCTGAGAAACCGCCCCGGCTGCTGCTGCTGAGAAACAGCTCCAGCTGCTGCTGCTGAGAAACAGCTCCAGCTGCTGCTGCTGAGAAACAGCTCCAGCTGCTGCTGCAGAGAAACAGCTCCAGCTGCTGCTGCTGCTGAAAAACAGCTCCAGCTGCTGCTGCTGAAAAACAGCTCCAGCTGCTGCTGCTGAGAAACAGCTGCAGCTGCTGCTGCTGAGAAACAGCTCCAGCGCTGCTGCTGAGAAACAGCTGCAGCTCCAGCTGCTGAGAAACAGCTCCAGCTGCTGCTGCTGATAAACAGCTCCAGCTGCTGCTGCTGAGAAACAGCTCCAGCTGCTGCTGCTGAGAAACAGCTCCAGCTGCTGAGTGGCGATGGTGCCGCGTTACTGACGTGATCGCTGATCAACCGACCATCGCCGGGGCCAGGGGCCACCGACCGTGACCCGGCCCCTGCCGCGCCGACACACACGACACTCGACACACGATACATGACACATGACCCAGGGCACATGACACACGGCACACGGCACACGGCACACGACACTCGACACACGACACACGACACTCGACACTCGACACTCGGTACACGACACACGACACTTCACACTTCACACTCGACACACGACACACGACACTCGACACACGACACACGACACTCGACACTCGACACTCTTTGCACGACACACGACACTTCACACTCGACACACGACACACGACACACACGGGCCGAATACGGCTGTTCTGGGCGGCAATTATCGGGCCCGCCTGTCTCGGGACGCCGTCTGTTTGAATGATGTCTCCACTAAGCCCCGTCATGTCACTCCATCTGTCATTTTGTAGTCGATCGTGTCGTGTCGTGTCGTATGTAAATCCACGACGGTAGATCAGGCCTGATACATTATTGATGAGTTCTCAGGACGAACAGCTGGTATATCGGGTTGGGCTGCTCTGTATTGTGTACGGCTGCTCGGCTGGAACTCCATGTATGGGGAGCAGTGACGGCGCGTGCTGCCACCGGCCGACTGCCGCCTGCCGACAGCCAACACGGCCAAGTTTGGATGCTCGTCAACATGCTCCAGATCGTGCTAGCTGTCACAGCTGCTCCCAGATAACTCGTCACCGCGGCCTTGATTGGGTTCACCTTGAAGGCTGCGTGTAGCGCGATTCCAGAGCCGTGTTTAGGTGGTCTGGAGTGGCTGGGTATAGTGGACAGCCCGCTCCTCCCTCCGCTCCTCCCTCCGCTCCTCCTTCCGCTCCTCCCTCCGCTCGGACAGCGAGCAGCCCGGTGTGACTGACCTGGAGTGCCCCCACTGACCTCAGGCGGGGCCAGGCCGGGCCACAGCAGGACGGACGCCGGTCACTGGTCCGCGGGCGCCGCGCTTTTTACCCCTCCGAGCGGCGCGCGGAGCAGATGGAGACCGACATCGGACTGGCACCCCCTGCGCTGCGGACTGGCACCCCTGCGCTGCGGGCTTACAACGGACTGACACCCCCTGCGCTGCGGGCTGGCATCCCCTGCGCTGCGGGCTGGCATCCCCTGCGCTGCCGACTGGCACCCCCTGCGCTGCGGACTTACAACGGACTGGCATCCCCGGGGGGACTCGGTGCTGTGGTATCCCCTGTGCTGCAGACTGGCATCCCCTGCGCTGCGGGCTGACATCCCCTGCGCTGCCGACTGGCACCCCCTGCGCTGCGGGCTGACATCCCCTGTGCTGCCGACTGGCACCCCCTGCGCTGCGGACTTACAACGGACTGGCATCCCCGGGGGGACTCGGTGCTGTGGTATCCCCTGCGCTGCGGACTGGCATCCCCGGGGGGACTCGGTGCTGTGGTATCCCCTGCGCTGCGGACTGGCATCCCCGGGGGGACTCGGTGCTGTGGTATCCCCTGCGCTGCGGACTGGCATCCCCGGGGGGACTCGGTGCTGTGGTATCCCCTGTGCTGCGGACTGGCATCCCCGGGGGGACTCGGTGCTGTGGTATCCCCTGCGCTGCGGACTGGCATCCCCGGGGGACTCGGTGCTGTGGTATCCCCTGCGCTGCGGACTGGCATCCCCGGGGGGACTCGGTGCTGTGGTATCCCCTGTGCTGATGACGTGCGTCTCATTGCAGCCCCTGGCGCCGAACGACGACGGAGTGACGAGTGCCCGAGCGGACCGACGGACCGAGTGTCGCGTGAAGGAGAGTGTCGCCGGGAGTGCCCACTGGGAGTGCCTACTGGGAGTGCCTAGTGGGAGTGCCTACTGGGAGTACCTACTGGGAGTACCTACTGGGAGTACCTACTGGGAGTGCTCGGCAGGAGTGCTGGGCAGGGGTGCTGTGAGGAAGCACCCGGCAGAGTGTCGGCAGAGTGCCGGCAGAGTGCTGTTCCGGAGTGGTGCCGCCATTGGCTGTGTGTGTGTGATAGTATGGCGAACCCGGCCGGTGCCGCGCCTCCCGCGATGACCGCGCGTCGGTGACGGGCGCTGAGGGTCGGCCGTGTCGAGATGGGACCATCCCGTGTGGGCGTGATATCGGGCGTCTGCGGGCTGATGGTGGTCTGGTTCTGCATGGTAGCCACCTGTGGTGCGGTACGCAGGGACTTTGCCTATGAAGTCGAGTCGCCGAAAAAGCCGAAAAGTAAGTAACCTGCAGCCGTGCCGCGGTGATCCTGGTGTGTTGCGTGCCTTGTGTTATATATGTCGGCACTATTCGTGTCTGATTATATCAACTCACCATGGCGGGTTTTTGATGCATATGTTTATCTTTGATCAGCATTTTGTCTCTCAAGTCATATGCTTTATATTTAGTTATACTGGCTGGTTATTGGCAATTTAGGGCCGGAATCATGCCTGGGACGTTCAGCGGACCCTTCAGACGGTAACGGACTATCGCGACCGTCCTTCGTCCTTCGTCCTTCGTCGGGGAGGACGCCCAGTTTTTCCTGACTGATGTTACAAAAACGTGTTTTGGGCGCTGCAAAAACAGCACAAAAATATCTGCTAGCCGGTGACTTTGATGGACACGCCACAACTGCAGCATCGGCTATCGCTGAGCGTCGCCTGCACTCGTATTACATGACGTGTACGGCGCCGGTGGTGGTCTCAACTGTGTGTGCTGTGCTGCCCCAGACGGATTACATGGCACACGGCAGGTGAAAGTCATACTGAAAAGCTGCACAAGTAAAGGTCAGTAGCAGAGTCCTTGAGACCACGGAATTAATTAAAACATGGCATGGCTAAGTCGTGTAATGGGCATTCTGCATGGTTGTTTGATCTGAATTCGGTTTGGGAGACCATTATATTAACACAACTGGACAACAATTAGGTGAAGTTGTATTGATAGCTTCTGCAACATATTGACGGTATACTGTTACATCGCCACTGGCCTTGTCATAACTGTCAAATATCACGTCCAATATCATCTCAGCTCGCCGTGGGTCATCAGTCGCCAGATTTATAAACCAGTGTGCATACCTGAGTTCGTCACTCGCTCTCTTCTAGGAACGCTTCAAAAACAAGATGCGCTGTGAAAAAGGAGATGGTACGGATCATATACGTTCTTCAAACGCACCCGCAGTAAAATGTCTGCTGCAGTGGAATTTCAGCCCGCAGAGCTGGCTGCAGGACTGGACAGTGGACAGACCGCACCGCATGACATCCACTCGGAATCCGTGGGGGTATCATGGAGAGGGACATTCTATCACGATCAGGGTGGTAATCACATCCGTGAGCGATGCATATTTGTTATTCAGCGTGTGTCCACTGTAACTCAACGAAGCCATTACAAATTATATGGGTTAGCATTTAATGGTGTAAGATTCGCCGTAATCGTTAAAGGGAAATAATGACATTTTCCCACAACAATGGAGTTATTACTTGAAATCGACAGATGAGACCAAAATATATTGTAAATTCATCACATTTTGCATACAAACTTTCCTATTGAAAGGTATTTCAAGTTAAACTTGATTAGCGTTCCACACTTTTAACGACCGGTACTTACAAGTACTTTTGGTCCTCATCAAACTGCGAGCTTTTCCCGTATTGCTTTTTTACGCATTGGAGTGGAAAATATATTTTTCGTTCTGCTTGTTGTGATTATATGCCCGACGTCCTCTACAATTAACAGCCATTGAATACAAAGGTAACCAAATTAGCAGTTAACTGATGCATATAACGGCGGCTTAGTTAGTGGTTGCGACCCTCAATATTTTTTGAAAATTGCTTAATTTATTTTCAACATGAGGAGTTTTGTATAGTTTTGTCTCTGGCTGTATATAACACTATGCGTTATATTATCATGACAAAACTATTTTTTCCCAAAAATAACAAACAATACAAACACTGGCAATTAAATCAGAAGCTCATCGATGCACATCGACGGCGACCTATTTAGTGTCCGCGATTTGTTTAGAAGTGCCCATTCAACAACGTTGAACAGATTGATACAAAAGCGCCAGATGTGTCGCTTTCCAATAGTGGAGGGAAATACCGATCATGAACTTAAGTGTGTGTACTTGCTTTTTAATTTTTCCAAACTTCCAACTTTGAATTAGGGAATATTGTTTATAATTCTTAAATTTAGATCACATCACTTTAATACCATAACGCGGTAGCCAAATAAATTGTTGCTAACAAAATCAAAAGGTCATTATTTCCCTTTAACAAACAGTAAAAGCTACGTTTTACCTTTTTAGCTATAGAAATGGCATAGTTGTATTTTGCTCACATTTTGATGTATGTGAAATGGCTGTGTAACTGCAAGCCAAATAGAGGCCGTTTGACTCGACTAATT
>JAXIVJ010015493.1:0-31451 GCA_036785665.1 Chirona hameri | reverse complement strand
ATATATATATATATATATATATATATATATATATATATATATATATATATATATATATATATATATATATATATATATATATATATATATATATATATATATATATATATATATATATATATATATATATATATATATATATATATATATATATATATATATATATATATATATATATATATATATATACGTTCCCTGTTTGTAACATGTAAGCTGCCTCAAAGATGCCGGAGCTTATTTTGTATCAACAGCGCCAGGATAGCTGCATCCTTGCGGTAGCTAAATTATTCGCGCTGAATAATCCCCGCAAAATGTTTTACCTCTTCAGAAAAAAACTTAACTTAAATTAATTTTCAAGACTATTCACTGGACATTTTGTGGCGAGCGTGTCGGTGCTCTCGTTAGCGCACGCGTCGGGGGTCATCGCGTTTATGGAGTCATAAACGCAATGACGTGAGAGCAGCCCTGCTCTCACGTTTATGGCAGTCGTGGCAGTCCGGCTGCCATGCTGGGTCGGGGACCGGGTCCGGAGTGACATCTGGCTGCCAGCCGCCGCCTGTCAATGCAATGACAGCCCTGTCAATGCGGACGACGGGGAGTCTGGCTGGGGCGGCGACACTGTGTGGACATGGGTGTTTGTCCGAATACATCGGTTAAGTTTCTGTTGAGTGCTACATTACCACACATTTCCGAGGTTAAAGTGGTTTCGGCTTGTGCAAAAAAAAAAACATTGAAGTTTTGGGTAATTACCTGTTTTTGTGTGATAAATAAGCAGATTGTCTTATAATAAAAACATGCCGGTACAAATTTTGTTACCTCCTCAGAATTACGATAGATTACAGAACAAATCTTCCAACTTGTAAAAACCAAAATAATGATAACATTACTTGCATGATAATAAAAGTCGTCTGCAAAATAGTTTTTGCAAGCCATTACACTCTTCAAATATATGATTTAATGTCTGCAAAATGTATAACAGCATGATAAGTATCACGGTGCGCGAAGCAGGTCAAAATGGACCTGTTGACATGATGCAAGGAAAAAAAAATCACCCAAAATACAGGAATGGATATTTTGCATCAAAAATGATACCAAAGCTTCTCAACAGACTACACTGAAGAAAAAAATATTCTCAAGCAAGGCTGTACCAACCAAAAACCAAAAAAAAAACTCAGAGGAAAGCAACGTGGTGGATAACATTAGCATCGTTCTGCGTATTTTCGTTACCATGAACACTCACGTCGTTAGTATGGGGTGAGTTGTCGGAAGGTATAAGTAAGCGTTACTATGAACACTCACGTCGTTAGTATGGGGTGAGTTGTCGGAAGGTATAAGTAAGCGTTACTATGAACACTCACGTCGTTAGTATGGGATGAGTTGTCGGAAGGTATAGCGTTACTATGAATACTCACGTCGTTAGTATGGGGTGAGTTATCGGAAGGTATAAGTAAGCGTTACTATGAACACTCACGTCGTTAGTATGGGGTGAGTTGTCGGAAGGTATAGCGTTACTATGAACACTCACGTCGTTAGTATGGGATGAGTTGTCGGAAGGTATAAGTAAGCGTTACTATGAACACTCACGTCGTTAGTATGGGGTGAGTTGTCGGAAGGTATAGCGTTACTATGAACACTCACGTCGTTAGTATGGGGTGAGTTGTCGGAAGGTATAGCGTTACTATGAACACTCACGTCGTTAGTATGGGGTGAGTTGTCGGAAGGTATAAGTAAGCGTTACTATGAACACTCACGTCGTTAGTATGGGGTGAGTTGTCGGAAGGTATAAGTAAGCGTTACTATGAACACTCACGTCGTTAGTATGGGGTGAGTTGTCGGAAGGTATAAGTAAGCGTTACTATGAACACTCACGTCGTTAGTATGGGGTGAGTTGTCGGAAGGTATAAGTAAGCGTTACTATGAACACTCACGTCGTTAGTATGGGATGAGTTGTCGGAAGGTATAGCGTTACTATGAATACTCACGTCGTTAGTATGGGGTGAGTTATCGGAAGGTATAAGTAAGCGTTACTATGAACACTCACGTCGTTAGTATGGGGTGAGTTGTCGGAAGGTATAGCGTTACTATGAACACTCACGTCGTTAGTATGGGATGAGTTGTCGGAAGGTATAAGTAAGCGTTACTATGAACACTCACGTCGTTAGTATGGGGTGAGTTGTCGGAAGGTATAGCGTTACTATGAACACTCACGTCGTTAGTATGGGTGAGTTGTCGGAAGGTATAGCGTTACTATGAACACTCACGTCGTTAGTATGGGGTGAGTTGTCGGAAGGTATAAGTAAGCGTTACTATGAACACTCACGTCGTTAGTATGGGGTGAGTTATCGGAAGGTATAAGTAAGCGTTACTATGAACACTCACGTCGTTAGTATGGGATGAGTTGTCGGAAGATAGTTAGTAAGGGCCGTGAGTGATCGTGAGGATGTGGTGTTTCATTTGCGTGTGTTCTAATTCCTCGCCCTCTGATTGGCTGATGCGCCCCACGCAATCTCCGACGCCAGTGACGCGTCCGCCATTACAGCTTGCAGTCATGCGAGTTGCCCGCGGTAGATAATAATCGTAATAATCACGCTAAAAATACCGCTGGAATTGATCTTGGCACACGGTGTTGTCCATCGTTCTAGGGATTGAAAATCAAATGGGTAAGCAACTGAGAGACATGTTTAACTGATAGGGATGTTTGTTTTTGTTCTCATAGTTTTGGCTTTTCATATCCAAGGTCTGTATAAATATGCATATCAATATGCGGAGATTGTTTGCGCTCATGCTGGGCTCTTACCTGCAGGTTTGGCTCTCCTACCTGGTTGTGTTCAGAGGTAGTTTTATTTTGCACAATTTGAATTTTTGGGGGGCTACTTTAATACCTAATAATATCTGAAAATGAAAGTGGCTCAACAAACTCATCAGTCGGATAAGGTCTCGCCTCCTGATTGTGTTTCATTCCAAATCTCATTAACTTTAAACAATTACTATTTTACCATATGCCGAGATATCCTTTCAACATTAGCACGTGCTTTTGGGAAATTCTTTCGGCCGCTGCGGCTAGTGTTAAAGGTATCTGGGAAACGATTTGGCCCGGGGCATTTTGAGTTTCCCAGACAATTATTTAACAGAATATTCAGAGCGGAAGTGCCAAAATCACACATACATATTTGCCATATTTATGATTACTGGATTTGTCGAATAAACACTGTGACTCACCTTAAAACATGGTTGCAGTGTCACATACGCAACTATTTATTGCTTTAAATACAACACACATATATATTGATGCGCATATTATTCGGATATATGACGCCAATAACATACTGTAAAACGAAATCGTGTGCAGACTATTCATAGCACTGCGTAATCATACTTGTCTACTGAGTTGACTATGGGCACAGTTTGTGATTCTTTTGGAAGTGGTTGGCGGCTGAAAGCATGCAATGAAAGGTGATCGCTTCATAATGCCCGCTTAGGGTGGTCCATAATGCAACTATTTTTTCCGATGCAGCGGCACCGGGGTTTATCCCATTGCTATTGACCTCAGCTTTCGAAAAAGGTACAATAATGCATATTTTAAAAAATGTTTGCTTCGCCTCATCGTAGTTGAAGTTTTACCTCATTTTGCCGTATCGAGCTCACAGCGCTATGCGTCAACTAATCGGAGGTTGCACGTATTGGCCGGCATTGTTGTGCACGTGCGTTGTTCCGGCATTGTTGTGCACGTGCGTTGTTCAGATTTCAGTTTCATGCGCGGCTGAGGAATGCCAGAAAGAAACTATACGTATTTGAGCAGTTGTGTCTCACTCAGTTCAGCAGTGAGGTTTATCGGTTATAGTCACAGAGTTTGTGTCAGGACACTGAATAGTCAATTTTGTGGAGAAGTTTCATTAGATCCAGAGGATTACAGGGATTTGGAAACTGACTTTTGAGGTCTGACGATGCCGTTGGATGTTTAGCGGTGGGTTCCTCTTTTTGCCATGAACACTGTCCGAACCAGAGCTTCGACGGCCAAGCCTCTCATTGGCCAACCCGGCGACCCCGTCGCGGACGAGTGGGCAGCGGCGTTTCTCGCGGGAGAGGGCACTTGTAATTATCTCGCTTTTTCCGGAAAGCCGCAGCTTCCAACGAGAGGCGAAGTACTCAGCCTGTACCTTCACATTCGGGAGCATAAAGGACAACGGTTCCCGGTGAATGATATTGTTGACATCATTCTGACTGAAGTCTACAAGTACTGGACGATGGGCAACATCCCTACGAAAGCCAAGGACAAGGCAAAGAAAAAACTACATAGACTCATCGATGAATACCGCAACCTGACCAAGAACATGACAAGGAAGCTCAATACGGAGAAGCGTAAGAGGGAAACTTTCCAAAGTTCTCTCTCCGGTCTCTTCGATATAGCTAGTGCAAATGCCGAAAAAAATCCTGACAGTGGATCGGCTTCTGTCTCATGGATCTACAACCGAGGATATAAACTTCCTTCAAGACCAGCGTGGCCCCAGAAAATGCTGGATGGAAGGCGCAGACGTCGCCTATACGAAAGCCGCAGAAAGGAAGATAAAGAGGGAAGAGAGAGAGAAGCGGAGACATGCAGAGCAGCAGAGTAAGAACAAAGTTTCTTCGAACGCACCACCAGAGGACGACGATACTACTACTCAGGAGGATACAGGTCTCACAGAAGAGTTTATACCTGAGAAGAAAAGGGTGAGGAAAGAAGACTTTGTCACTGTGACACTTCCAAGGAAGATGTTCGACCAGCCAGAAGTGGCTGCAGCCATTGATCGCACGAAGTGTTCCAATAACACAACGCTGGCAGTGACAGCCGCTCTATTGGAGTGCAGTGGGGCGGACATTACTCAGTTCAGTGTCTCCAAGTCAACACTGATGCGTTCCAGGGACACACAGAGAGAGCAGACGGCTAAAATGGCGAAAGAAAATTTCCAGTCGCAGAAACCGAAACATCTCGCGCTCCACTGGGATGGGAAGTTGGTGAGGACAATGAGTGGGGACCTGGAGGAGAGACTAGCGGTACTGGTTAGTGGAGCCCCGAACTTCGAAGAGGGCAAGGTCCTGGAAATCCCTACAATACAGGATGAAGATGGAAGACCAACCAGCACCGGCTTCGCCCAGTTGATCACATCAAAGAGGTAATCGTACGTTGGGACATCATCGATGAGATCAGATCAATGTCGTTCGACACAACAGCAAGTAACACTGGTGTGTTCCGGGGAACAGCTACCAGAGTGGAACAATTCCTCAACAAGAAAGTCTTCTGGCTGGCGTGCAGGCATCATGTGTGCGAACTGATCCCGAGCTCACTGTGGAGGACGTTGTTTGGTGCTGACAATGGACCGGAAAATGCCGTATATGTTGCACTCAAGGAAGTCTGGCAAGAATTGGACACGAGCCCGACAGCTGGCTTCAAGAAACTGGTGTTCCGATCGTCTGCGCTCATTCAGATGAGGAAAGAATCAGTGTACTACCTGACCGCTGTTCTGAGTGAACAGAGTGATCAAACGATGCTCAGGGATGATTATGATGAGTTGGCCAGGACCTCTCTCACTCTGCTCGGAGAGGTTCCACCTGGTGGAATCAAGTGGATGAAGCCTGGAGCGTGTCACAAGGCCCGTTTCATGGCTAACGGAATATATAGCAACAAGATGTTCGCCTTCCAAGACCATATTGGGTATGACAAGAGCACAGTCAAGACCCTGCGCCGATTCGTGCAGTTCAACTGCCTTCTGTATGTACCACACTTCCTGAGATCGGGTATGGGCGCTGATGCTCCGGTCAACGATCTGATCTTCATCAAGCAGCTGCTCCAGTACAGGGCTGTAGATCGTGAGGTGGCCGATGCGGCACTCAGTCACCCAGCGACATGGCTGGTATCTGACTGAGGAGGTCGTGATCCTATCTATCTTCAGCACGAACATCGGCGCGAAGGACAAGTCGCGGCTTGCAGAGGAGATTCTCGCTCAACCTCTCCCCCAGGATCAGCGGCTCGGGCCTCCTGTCTTCCAGGACATAGCCGAGGACACTGAGCTGGAGGACTTGGTCGGACCCCACAGCTGGTCGCTGTTTAGCATCCTAGGGGTCGGGTCTGAGTGGTTAAACAACAATCCTGCAGCATGGCAAGATGATGAAAGCTACCAGGAGGCTGCCAAGTTCGCAAGGACCGTCAAAGTCACAAATGATGTCGCAGAACGTGGCGTCAAGATGATAAGCGACTACACCGACATCCTCACGAAGAAAGAATCAACCAGACAGAATCTGCTACAGGGAGTTGAGCTCCACCGGACGAAGTATCCAGACTTCTGCAAGAAGACCCTGACTAAGAAGTTCTGAGCTCACATGGGGGTGGGGGGGGGGGGGGGGGCGACAGATACTGTATCTTGGTGCATACATACAGTAATGGTTACAATACCAATGTGCCTGATCAGTCGTTAGATTCAGCCGTGTCAGACGGATGGTGCCGGTATGCTATTAAAAGCATACAGTGGCGAACATATGACGGATGATATCATATGAGGTATGTTCTTGAATATACAGCAGTAAATACATGTTATGCATTGTTTAATTGTTTAAATACGTGTCAAGTCACACGAAATGGTCATTATTCTGATGCAGCACAAGGCGTTCCCACATTGCTCACATGCTCACACTTATGTTATGGGCTAAACAGCGTTAACACGTACCTACACTGGGAGGGTCTGGTTCCTACACGCCTTGGGAGGGGGGGGGGGGGGGGTCTACTTCGGATCTCGGGTTAGGAGGCACGTAGAGAGATGCGGGTTTCGCCATTAGATAGGTCTGTCCAAGGACTCCGTTTTTATGCGAATATGATTTGCTATCTCCTACGGTTGATCTTCAAGGTAGGATCTAGGGGGAAAATAGCGGAAACCCCTAGAATCTGGAGGTGTTTTGCGATCTGACACCACATAATTGCTAGAATTGATATAAAAAAGGGTTGAGAACGATATAATAGACAATTCTACACACATTCATTTAAAAACATAGAGGCTCCTCACTTGCACTTGCACTTGCTCCTCGCGCTCAAGAGCACTAGTTTCTCACCCGGTCGCCAATGCATTGCATGTTGCCCTGTGTGCTGCCAATGGGCAAAATATTGTTGGCCCTCATGACTAAACAAATCGAGATATTAGCTTGAAACTTGGTACACATGTGTAAGTCATGAAATCACATCATATATATTCCAGTTTTTGCATAGTATGATGTATTTGGAAAGTTATAGGCAAACAACTGTAACTTTTTGCTACCTCCGGTTTGGTGACCCAACTTTGACCTGACCTGGCTCCGGAACCCCCAATCCTAGGTCAAAATTTGTTATACGATTTGAAGCGCAATTTCATTCTAAGAAGACTTGCGCAAATTACTTCATCCTTTACTTAAATTACTTCATCCGATTGGTTTTTGAAATATTTCCAAAAACCATGGGATATAGAGTCAATTTGACCCCTTCTCCCCTGCCAGTGCTTGAGTTAAACTTCAACTGCAATGAGGCGAAGCAAAACATATTTAAAATATGCATTATTGTACCTTTTTCGAAAGCTGGGGTCAATAGCAATGGGATAAACCCCGGTGCCGTTGCATCGGAAAAAATAGTTGCATTGTGGACCACCCTAAATTGCCCGCTATTACCCTTCCTTGCTTCACTCGATAGAAGGCCACACGAGTAAGGTGAGTTCCGTTTTGCACCACTCCAGAAGATTGACACTGTTCTGTTCTTTGCAGTGTTCTTGAAGTAGTTTGATCCGTTGTTCCATTATTTTCCCTCACAGTATGTATATGAATCGCGACTGGATTATATTAACTTTCTTCTTCTCTCTTATCGTGTTTCTCTTTTCTTGAAGGATTATTGGACATTCGGAAACCCAAATGCATGGAGAAAACGGTCTTTAATGTCACAGTGCGTACCTAATAGGCTGATTAAACAATTTAAAGTTCAATAGATCCAATCTGCAAAAAATACCGTACATAAACAGCATATGGTAAAATAAATACCTCCCTTAGGCCGGCAGTTTGTTTAAGTCCTCGGTCATCCTGCAAATTGTTGTACTCGCCCTTCGGGCGCAAAAATGTGCATGCAGAACTCGGACTTGAACAAACCTTTTCCCGGCCCCGGGAGGTATTTTATAGTAAGGGCCTGAGTGTTACTGTCGTGAGCTATGACAACTCACGTAAATACTCAGGTAAAACTCATCCTTGCGTGAGTTTCGCCTTGGTATTGCATGAGTAATACTAAATAAATGTGAGTTTTACTGCCGTGGGTTTTGACAACTCAGGCAAGGCATGAAATGTATTTTTTTCCTTTCAGTGTATACAATACTATGCCAGGTTTTTATGCAAATCTGATCGCTATTGAATGAGTATATAAAACATGCGAGAAACATGCCAATAGTTGCCACTTCGTTACCTCCTCTCCTCACCAGTGCAGTGGCTCAGAAGGCGTCCCAACAGCCAGCAGGTGAACAAAGCTATCAATTGATCAACTATGTTTCGACGTGAAATGTAGGTAGGTATGGAGGTATATGAACAAACGTAAGGTAAAAATGGCATAAAATAACTTAAAGGTGACGCAGATAATGAAACCCAAATACTGCACAACGCTGAATCGAATGGCAAAAAGGGAGGCGAATGGGAGGTAACTATTTCAAATTAAGAGGTATTTTGGGAGGTAACTATTTTGGTAAATGCATGCCCATATGCATGTAATTTTCCCAGTTTCAGAACACTGGCCAGGAGATGGACACATTGTGTTTAAAGGATGTGTGCCTACTCACATCGCTTATTTGGTGTTATTAACACTGGTCAATTATAGAACATAATTTGCTGAATTGACCCATGACTTCATTTCTCCAGATTCACCCTATAGTTGCTGAGATATTCCAAAGACTCCAGGAACTTACTGGGAGCAAACAGTTATCCGGTAGACTCCAGAGGGCTTCCGCTACTAGAAACACTGCAACTATCGATTAAACTGCTAGCATATTGTTAGCGCCGGCCAATAGCAATTCGACAAAATAGCTCGTGCGCGCTGATAGCAGCAGCCAAACAGAACCTAGACAGCCATCGTGCTTATCGATGATGGCCGTTTCGATGATGGCCGATGGCCATTTTTCGACGAAGATATCAATTCAGAGCTACGAAACTTGCACATAATAAAGTTCACAGTCGCAAGAACATGCTGTACAAAACTTGTCTCTCTATCTTGCATGATGTGACCGTAATTGCATTGTCTTATGTGCACCGTTTTACATAACATCACTATAGTGGCGATCATTTTATAGATATCGAAACACAAAATAAGCACACACAAAATATAAGTGAAAATTAAACTAAAGGGGCTCCAGCTGTGAATTTCACCATATCCAACAATTAAACCAATAGCTACTTACCGTATGAAAAATATGTTTGACATTCTAAAACAGTTCGCACACTCCATTTAATCAAGCGAGCACTTTGAAACTTGATCGCCTAATTTTACCAAACAAAACCCAACAACGGCTTCTGAAGAAGGGAAAAGTCAACCAGTCAACAAAGACTTAGCAAAAACTCATATAAGCATACGGCAGCTTAATATGTTCGGACTAACTTGATAAACTTCAAACTTCCCACAAAGCATCCCAAAAGCATCTGCGTTCCGCACTGGACGCGGACCGCTGCCGTGGGCCGCCCCTGAAGCAGCTCCTATGATCGATTTGCCGCGCCCCAATCGGTCGGAATCATTTCATTCGACAGAGTCTGAGCCGCGCCGGGTCTGCCGCCGTGACATTTGTCGACGAAAGCGGTGCAGACATTGCGCCGCGAGTTTGCTGGGTCAAAGTAAATCCGTGACCATCACAATGCTTCTCTGTCAATGTCGTCCGCCCCGGGACAGTTCCTGGAGTGAAGATCTGGAGTGGAGTGGAGTGCAGTGATGGAGTCCTGCAGGATTGGAGTGATAGTGCCCACGAATATGACGTAGAAGTTCCATCACGCAAGCAAATCGCAAAGCCGTTAGGAGGAAATAAGAGCGGTTTGGAGCGATGACGATAGGGGATGATAGATTTGCACATCTCTGACGACAGAAACATTGCCTATATACATAACAGCCATCGAAATGGATACTTCCCGTCGCCTTGGCTGATGACTTTGATTACAGGGAGAAGTGCGATACCATCAGAATCAAGAATCAACATTAGTCGAGCTCACACTGCGCGAAGAGACTAGGCATGACCTTGGGTGCATTGTAATCACAATACGCACTTATAGTCATAAATCACGAAGCTGACATTTAGGTTGCAACCAAATGAGAATAAATGACGGAAACGAAAATCTTAAATGTTGGTTATGTTGATATTGAGTAATTTGTGTGATATGACGTTGATATATGGTATCAGAGGAAAGGCACCCGCCATGTTCGAACAGTGATGACCTGACTGCAGAATATTGGTAAATGGTAATACAGTGACGCCTAACGGCTGACAGCCTGGTAAGTTCAGAGGGAACAAAATAGGAGGATTGCACCCATGGAGGTATTTTCTTCTTCATCTTTTTCTTTGGGGGGGGGGGGGGAGGGACATTGCTTCCATGTAGATTGCACTTCAGAAACAAAACAAAGGAGCATGACACTTTTTTTTTCTCCACAAGATTACAAAGTCCCAGCTCAGTCCATCACCTAGAAAATAGTATTTGTTCCATTTGAGACACCTTGTATTTAATATTGGCGATATAAAGCAGATTACATTGGTTATAAACCTTTAGATGTAAAATGTAGATACATTGTTCAAATGTTCATGAAAAGAACTGAAAGTCGCATACAAAAAAAAATACACAAATTAAACTAATATAACGTAAAATAAAATAAAGTTAAATGAAATAAAATAGAATAAAATGAAATGAAATACAAATAGTTTATCGAGCTTAGCGCTTGTGCGAGGAACATACTTGTGATAATTAGAAAACGAAATAGCATGACCTTTTCCTCGAAAATATGAGCAATCAAATGTTATCAAAACGTTATTATTATGTCGTAATATTTTGTGTTTGATAAAGCCCTGTGGCCGAAATATTACGACATAATAATAACGTTTCGATAACATTAAATTTTACATATTTTCGAGGAAAATGTCATGATATTTCGATATTAAATTATCAAAAATACAAATAGTCATACCCAAAGAAATGCCACGACATGTCACGATTTCCCGCCAACAAAGCACCGTCTTCCATCTTGCCATACACTCGGCGCACTGGCATACTAACGACCACCTTTAACCTTAAAAGGCCGGCAAAGCTAACAGCCTTTGCCCGCCCCAGCAACATCATCAACGCCAGTGATAGATATGAAAATGACTCGCGTTCGACCTGGTGGTACTGACCCTCCCCGCCGGCCGCCATAGTCGATAGTGATGGGCAATTAGACTCATGTTTACGACCAATAGCGGCAAAGTTGCAGCCGTTGCATCGGCGTTACATCGTCGTAACTTGCAGCTCAAATATCACGGGGGTCAGCAGCGAAGGCAGGGCACTGGTCGCGGCGAGCCCCGATACAGCCCGTATCGACGAGCTGTGCATAGTGCTAGTATTCACGGAGCGGTGTAGGGTATAGCGGAAGTAGGCACGGAGCGGTGTAGGGTATAGCGGTAGTAGGCACGGAGTGGTGTAGGGTATATCGGTAGTAGGCACGGAGCGGTGTAGGGTATAGCGGTAGTAGGTACGGAGCGGTGTAGGGTATAGCGGTAGTAGGCACGGAGCGGTATAGGGTACAGTGGTAGTAGGCACGGAGCGGTGTAGGGTATAGCGGTAGAAGGCACGGAGCGGTGTAGGGTATAGCGGTAGTAGGCACGGAGCGGTGTAGGGTATAGCGGTAGTATTCACGGAGCGGTGTAGGGTATAGCGGTAGTATCCACGGAGCGGTGTAGGGTATAGCGGTAGAAGGCGCGGAGCGGTGTAGGGTATAGCGGTAGTAGGCACGGAGCGGTGTAG
Organism: Chirona hameri; assembly: GCA_036785665.1. Taxonomy (NCBI): domain Eukaryota; kingdom Metazoa; phylum Arthropoda; class Thecostraca; order Balanomorpha; family Balanidae; genus Chirona; species Chirona hameri. The sequence continues at coordinate 19,457 of JAXIVJ010015493.1, read as the reverse complement.
GGTATAGCGGTAGTAGGCACGGAGCGGTGTAGGGTATAGCGGTAGTTTTCACGGAGCGGTTTATCCACGGTAGTATTCACGGAGCGGTAGTATCCACGGAGCGGTGTAGGATATAACGGTAGTATTCACGGAGCGGTGTAGGGTATAGCGGTAGTAGGCACGGAGCGGTGTAGGGTATAGCGGTAGTATCCACGGAGCGGTGTAGGGTATAGCGGTAGTATTCACGGAGCGGTGTAGGGTATAGCGGTAGTATCCACGGAGCGGTGTAGGGTATAGCGGTAGAAGGCACGGAGCGGTGTAGGGCATAGCGGTAGTAGGCACGGAGCGGTGTAGGGTATAGCGGTAGTAGGCACGGAGCGGTGTAGGGTATAGCGGTAGTATTCACGGAGCGGTGTAGGGTATAGCGGTAGTAGACGCGGAGCGGTGTAGGGTATAGCGGTTATAGGCACGGAGCGGTGTAGGGTATAGCGGTAGTAGGCACGGAGCGGTGTAGGGTATAGCGGTAGTAGGCACGGAGCGGTGTAGGGTATAGCGGTAGTATTCAGGGAGCGGTGTAGGGTATAGCGGTAGTAGGCGCGGAGCGGTGTAGGGTATAGCGGTAGTGGGCACGGAGCGGTGTAGGGTATAGCGGTAGTAGGCGCGGAGCGGTGTAGGGTATAGCGGTAGTAGGCGCGGAGCGGTGTAGGGTATAGCGGTAGTAGGCACGGAGCGGTGTAGGGTATAGCGGTAGTAGGCACGGAGCGGTGTAGGGTATAGCGGTAGTATTCACGGAGCGGTGTAGGGTATAGCGGTAGTAGGCGAGGAGCGGTGTAGGGTATAGCGGTAGTAGGCGCGGAGCGGTGTAGGGTATAGCGGTAGTAGGCACGGAGCGGTGTAGGGTATAGCGGTAGTAGGCACGGAGCGGTATAGGGTATAGCGGTAGTAGGCACGGAGCGGTGTAGGGTATAGCGGTAGTAGGCACGGATCAGTATAGGGTATAGCGGTAGTAGGCACGGAGCGGTGTAGGGTATAGCGGTAGTAGGCACGGAGCGGTGTAGGGTATAGCGGTAGTAGGCACGGAGCGGTGTAGGGTATAGCGGTAGTAGGCACGGAGCGGTGTAGGGTATAGCGGTAGTAGGCACGGAGCTGTGTAGGGTATAGCGGTAGTATCCACGGAGCAGTGTAGGGTATAGCGGTAGTAGGCACGGAGCGGTGTAGGGTATAGCGGTAGTAGGCACGGAGCGGTATAGGGTATAGCGGTAGTATCCACGGAGCGGTGTAGGGTATAGCGGTAGTATTCACGGAGCGGTGTAGGGTATAGTGGTAGTAGGCGCGAAGCGGTGTAGGGTATAGCGGTAGAAGGCTCGGAGCGGTGTAGGGTATAGCGGTAGTAGGCACGGAGCGGTGTAGGGTATAGCGGTAGTAGGCACGGAGCGGTGTAGGGTATAGCGGTAGTAGGCACGGAGCGGTGTAGGGTATAGCGGTAGTAGGCACGGAGCGGTGTAGGGTATAGCGGTAGTAGGCACGGAGCGGTATAGGGTATACCGGTAGTAGGCACGGAGCGGTGTAGGGCATAGCGGTAGTAGGCGCGAAGCGGTGTAGGGTATAGCGGTAGTAGGCGCGGTAGTAGGCACGGAGCGGTGTAGGGTATAGCGGTAGTATCCACGGAGCGGTGTAGAGTATAGCGGTAGTAGGCACGGAGCAGTGTAGGGTATAGCGGTAGTAGGCGCGGAGCGGTGTAGGGTATAGCGGTAGTAGGCACGGAACGGTGTAGGGTATAGCGGTAGTATTCACGGAGCGGTGTAGGGTATAGCGGTAGAAGGCGCGGAGCGGTGTAGGGTATAGCGGTAGAAGGCGCGGAGCGGTGTAGGGTATAGCGGTAGAAGGCTCGGAGCGGTGTAGGGTATAGCGGTAGTAGGTATGGAGCGGTGTAGGGTATAGCGGTAGTAGGCACGGAGCGGTGTAGGGTATAGCGGTAGTAGGCGCGGAGCGGTGTAGGGTATAGCGGTAGTAGGTACGGAGAGGTGTAGGATATAGCGGTATTATCAACGGAGCGGTGTAGGATATAGCGGTATTATCAACGGAGCGGTGTAGGGTATAGCGGTATTATCAACGGAGCGGTGTAGGGTATAGCGGTATTATCAACGGAGCGGTGTAGGGTATAGCGGTATTATCAACGGAGCGGTGTAGGGTATAGCGGTATTATCAACGGAGCGGTGTAGGGTATAGCGGTATTATCAACGGAGCGGTGTAGGGTATAGCGGTATTATCAACGGAGCGGTGTAGGGTATAGCGGTATTATCAACGGAGCGGTGTAGGGTATAGCGGTATTATCAACGGAACGGTGTAGGGTATAGCGGTAGAAGGCGCGGAGCGGTGTAGGGTATAGCGGTAGTAGGCGCGGAGCGGTGTAGGGTATAGCGGTAGTAGGTACGGAGAGGTGTAGGATATAGCGGTATTATCAACGGAGCGGTGTAGGATATAGCGGTATTATCAACGGAGCGGTGTAGGGTATAGCGGTATTATCAACGGAGCGGTGTAGGGTATAGCGGTATTATCAACGGAGCGGTGTAGGGTATAGCGGTATTATCAACGGAGCGGTGTAGGGTATAGCGGTATTATCAACGGAGCGGTGTAGGGTATAGCGGTATTATCAACGGAGCGGTGTAGGGTATAGCGGTATTATCAACGGAGCGGTGTAGGGTATAGCGGTATTATCAACGGAGCGGTGTAGGGTATAGCGGTATTATCAACGGAGCGGTGTAGGGTATAGCGGTATTATCAACGGAGCGGTGTAGGGTATAGCGGTATTATCAACGGAGCGGTGTAGGGTATAGCGGTATTATCAACGGAGCGGTGTAGGGTATAGCGGTATTATCAACGGAGCGGTGTAGGGTATAGCGGTATTATCAACGGAACGGTGTAGGGTATAGCGGTAGTAGGTACGGAGCCCATAGGCGAAGGTATGGAGTGGCGAACTACTACAGACTGGCGAACTACTACAGACTGGCCTGTGACAGACGGTACGACGTATTCGCCGCATAGCGTGCGGCACGGTGACGTCAGAGTTGGCGTCTGTAGGTTTAGCAGAGCTGCCTTGACAAGGAGTTTTATTTTTGAAGATTGAGGATGGTTCACTTAGTATGAAATGGTCTCACGTTGTCCGCGTATAGGCCTAAAGTCGTGTCCAGTACCCACGGAAGCGGCAAGCGAAAATGGCTATTTTGTGAAAGCATCAGTTGATCAGCGAAATGATTGTCCCATAATTTATCCTTTAAACTGTTGTGCGCTGACGTAAAAAGTGCCATGTCCTGAGACCGGATCCCACGAAACTGCCGCTGAATCAGAGCTTCCACTGGGAGTTACGGCCTCAACAAGGTCTCCATCCACGCTCGTTCGTAAAGTTAGCACAACACAACAATAAGGGCACTATACGATGCTGGTGCACTTGGGGCAGCGCCAGCATCAGGTATACAGCATTATCTTCCAAAAAGGCCACGTCGATGAATTAAATAAATAGGTGCCAGGGGCGTCGCCACAAAACTTTGAGTGGAGGGGGGCCAGCCAGGTGTTTGGGGAGCCAGGTGTTTGGGCACCCACTCCCATATGGTCTAATGTTAAAATCCAGCTAATCTGAGAGGCCGGAGCGATCCTGGGGGGGGGGGGGGGGGGGGGGGCGACGCCCCTGGATGTCTCGACCCATGGGCTTCATACAAGTCCACACTATTTCGCACGGCAGTCACAAGATGGCAGGACCAGTCGTTAGTTCGTGCGACGGCCATTAGAGGGCGCAGCACGGCAGTACCGAGCCTGCCAGAAACCGCCGCTAGATGGCAGGCCTGAGGCAGAAGCCTACGATCACCGAGACAAACCCGACGGGGTAGCGGTAACCAAATGAATGGTGGTTCGCACTTCGCTTGCTATGAGGTGACCAAGTACGAATCCACGCTTCCACATATTTGTGGTCAAAATGACCGAATCAGACCGAATCATATTGGCTCCAGTCAAGAGAAAAAAATTAATATGGAACAATAAGCATTGATGAATGAGTGGATGGAGCACGTGGGGACCGTGGCTGAATTGAGATTGCAGATGACAGACTAGACATCAGATAGGCTTAATTAAGCCCAGGCTACACTATGCGCGATTTCCTGAAAATCACGTGCGTGTTATCCGTGTTGTCGGGATTTGTATGACAGAGAAAGTTAAGCTGATAGTAAATGCATTGGGTGAGCTACACTGGCACATCACGAAGATCCCGGATGAAACGTCAAGGAAATTCCGCAGACACGTCACGGACGGAACGATGAAAAGTTCAACATTCTGAACTTGTGTTTTCCGATATTGCATGTTGCAGGGTTTTATCATTTTGCTTGATTTCGCGTATTGTAGTCTATAATAGACCTAAACTTGAATAATGTGTGCTGAGTATCGTGGCGGAAGATGAATGAGCAAATTATTTTATTAATTAAATGAGCGTTTGAGCAAATTGAGTGTTGAAACTTGTGTTGAAGCTGGTAGATATTTATGCAATGGTTTATCGATTAAAATAATGTAGTGGTTTATTCATTTTCCTTGCGTGATTTGCTTGACCGGCAGAACCCGGACGTCAAGGAAGTTCTGCAAACACGGAGAACACGCGCGTAATTTCTTTGACAAACGCATAGTGTAGCCTGGGCTTAGAGTTGGTACCAACACGCGCCTGTTCTGCATGATGTGCTTAAGACCCGCATAAACTGTTTTTGTGTTCTTCCCTCTCTCATTTGACCCAGTCGTAAACCACATTATCATTCATGCGCGCTGTTCCAAAACAAATTAGCCGACGGAAACGCGCTCCACTGTGCCATTATAAATGAGCAGAATGTTTACCAAGTCGGCTTAAATTGAGGACGTTGTGAATCAACTCAGCGGAAACGGCACCTCTATGGGCGATAGATAACATTAGAGACATAATGTTCAGCTACAAATTTCAGTCACGGTGTATAAAAAGGCAAACGAGCAAAAGTGGGAGGCGTTTTAAGACGGAAAAGAAACACGTAAATAGTGTGATAAGAGTTGGAGAACGTTTAGGAACTTGTTCATTGTAAAAATGTTTTTATCTGATGTTCTCTGATGTTGATTTGTTAATCGAAACGCGTTAGAATTGTTCGGCTTTTCTTTTGATTAAAATAATATATTATTAGCACAAATGATCATTTTGAACAACTTTTTTACACGTAAATAGAGTCCATGAAACAAAGTTATGCCGTTGTGTCATATTACTTTTCGAACACTTCAAGATCATTATTAACCAGTAAACATTGCAAGTAACTTTTCGTAAGATTTCTTTTGTTGTACAAAACCATCCAAATGTGTTTTGGTAAAGAACACATGATCTCTGCTAGGTTAGGATGTCGAATTTAAACGGTCCAAGAATTTGTCACCCATTCCCATTCAAAAAGTTGGACAAACATCTGAAAGGATGCCTTTCTAACAGCTGAAGAGGCTGTGATTTGGTACTAACCGTGACGTGGTAGTGGCGGCACTTGGGACTGAAGGCGTTTGTACCGCACACGAAAAGACCTCCATCGTCCTTCCGCACGAGCACCCGGATATAGTTCTGACACTCCACCTGTGGACAGGAGACACGGGGAGATCTGTCACTGGTGACAGGAGACACAGCGATGTCAGACCGAGACACCAAGTCCCGACATGACGAGACACAGCGATATCAGCCACTAAAGCCCACAGAGACACTGCAGTCACTACAGAGACACTACAGTCGCTGCGGTTCTGACACTCCACCTGACACAGGGGACACAGCAAGGTCAACTCAGGAGACAAGGTCAACTCAGGAGACAATGTCGAGACAGGAGACAAGCAGTTCAATCTCAGGTCAGACACCGTAGTTCAGAGTAGTGCTAATTCACCCGAGGACAGGAGAAACAGCGATGTCAACTCATCAGATAAAGTCAAGACAGGATACACAAGGTCCGTCAGGTCAATCGCTGGGGTTCCCATATACCGCTGGCTGCCAGGACTCAGGGGACGGTTCACCCGAGGACAGGAGAAACAGCGATGTCAACTCATCAGATAAAGTCAAGACAGGATACACAAGGTCCGTCAGGTCAATCGCTGGGGTTCCCATATACCGCTGGCTGCCAGGACTCAGGGGACGGTTCACCCGAGGACAGGAGAAACAGCGATGTCAACTCATGAGATAAAGTCAAGACAGGATACACAAGGTCCGTCAGGTCAATCGCTGGGGTTCCCATATACCGCTGGCTGCCAGGACTCGGGACGGTTCACCCGAGGACAGGAGAAACAGCGATGTCAACTCATCAGATAAAGTCAAGACAGGATACACAAGGTCCGTCAGGTCAATCGCTGGGGTTCCCATATACCGCTGGCTGCCAGGACTCAGGGGACGGTTCACCCGAGGACAGGAGAAACAGCGATGTCAACTCATCAGATAAAGTCAAGACAGGATACACAAGGTCCGTCAGGTCAATCGCTGGGGTTCCCATATACCGCTGGCTGCCAGGACTCAGGGGACGGTTCACCCGAGGACAGGAGAAACAGCGATGTCAACTCATCAGATAAAGTCAAGACAGGATACACAAGGTCCGTCAGGTCAATCGCTGGGGTTCCCATATACCGCTGGCTGCCAGGACTCAGGGGACGGTTCACCCGAGGACAGGAGAAACAGCGATGTCAACTCATCAGATAAAGTCAAGACAGGATACACAAGGTCCGTCAGGTCAATCGCTGGGGTTCCCATATACCGCTGGCTGCCAGGACTCGGGACGGTTCACCCGAGGACAGGAGAAACAGCGATGTCAACTCATCAGATAAAGTCAAGACAGGATACACAAGGTCCGTCAGGTCAATCGCTGGGGTTCCCATATACCGCTGGCTGCCAGGACTCAGGGGACGGTTCACCCGAGGACAGGAGAAACAGCGATGTCAACTCATCAGATAAAGTCAAGACAGGATACACAAGGTCCGTCAGGTCAATCGCTGGGGTTCCCATATACCGCTGGCTGCCAGGACTCAGGGGACGGTTCACCCGAGGACAGGAGAAACAGCGATGTCAACTCATCAGATAAAGTCAAGACAGGATACACAAGGTCCGTCAGGTCAATCGCTGGGGTTCCCATATACCGCTGGCTGCCAGGACTCAGGGGACGGTTCACCCGAGGACAGGAGAAACAGCGATGTCAACTCGTGAGATAAAGTCAAGACAGGATACACAAGGTCCGTCAGGTCAATCGCTGGGGTTCCCATATACCGCTGGCTGCCAGGACTCAGGGGACGGTTCACCCGAGGACAGGAGAAACAGCGATGTCAACTCGTGAGATAAAGTCAAGACAGGATACACAAGGTCCGTCAGGTCAATCGCTGGGGTTCCCATATACCGCTGGCTGCCAGGACTCAGGGGACGGTTCACCCGAGGACAGGAGAAACAGCGATGTCAACTCGTGAGATAAAGTCAAGACAGGATACACAAGGTCCGTCAGGTCAATCGCTGGGGTTCCCATATACCGCTGGCTGCCAGGACTCAGGGGACGGTTCACCCGAGGACAGGAGAAACAGCGATGTCAACTCGTGAGATAAAGTCAAGACAGGATACACAAGGTCCGTCAGGTCAATCGCTGGGGTTCCCATATACCGCTGGCTGCCAGGACTCAGGGGACGGTTCACCCGAGGACAGGAGAAACAGCGATGTCAACTCGTGAGATAAAGTCAAGACAGGATACACAAGGTCCGTCAGGTCAATCGCTGGGGTTCCCATATACCGCTGGCTGCCAGGACTCAGGGGACGGTTCACCCGAGGACAGGAGAAACAGCGATGTCAACTCGTGAGATAAAGTCAAGACAGGATACACAAGGTCCGTCAGGTCAATCGCTGGGGTTCCCATATACCGCTGGCTGCCAGGACTCAGGGGACGGTTCACCCGAGGACAGGAGAAACAGCGATGTCAACTCATGAGATAAAGTCAAGACAGGATACACAAGGTCCGTCAGGTCAATCGCTGGGGTTCCCATATACCGCTGGCTGCCAGGACTCAGGGGACGGTTCACCCGAGGACAGGAGAAACAGCGATGTCAACTCATGAGATAAAGTCAAGACAGGATACACAAGGTCCGTCAGGTCAATCGCTGGGGTTCCCATATACCGCTGGCTGCCAGGACTCAGGGGACGGAGCTATCAGCAGACGGGGCACGGTCATAACTGTCCATGGATGAAGGTACCGCAGCGCAACGTCGGTAAGGTACAGCGCAACGTCGGTAAGGATGAAGGTACCGCAGCGCAACGTCGGTAAGGTACAGCGCAACGTCGGTAAGGATGAAGGTACCGCAGCGCAACGTCGGTAAGGTACAGCGCAACGTCGGTAAGGATGAAGGTACCGCAGCGCAACGTCGGTAAGGTACAGCGCAACGTCGGTAAGGATGAAGGTACCGCAGCGCAACGTCGGTAAGGTACAACGCAACGTCGGTAAGGATGAAGGTACCGCAGCGCAACGTCGGTAAGGTACAGCGCAACGTCGGTAAGGATGAAGGTACCGCAGCGCAACGTCGGTAAGGTACAGCGCAACGTCGGTAAGGATGAAGGTACCGCAGCGCAACGTCGGTAAGGTACAGCGCAACGTCGGTAAGGATGAAGGTACCGCAGCGCAACGTCGGTAAGGTACAGCGCAACGTCGGTAAGGTACATCGCAACGTCGGTAAGGATGAAGGTACCGCAGCGCAACATCGGTAAGGTACAGCGCAACGTCGGTAAGGATGAAGGTACCGCAGCGCAACGTCGGTAAGGTACAGCGCAACGTCGGTAAGGATGAAGGTACCGCAGCGCAACGTCGGTAAGGTACATCGCAACGTCGGTAAGGATGAAGGTACCGCAGCGCAACGTCGGTAAGGTACATCGCAACGTCGGTAAGGATGAAGGTACCGCAGCGCAACGTCGGTAAGGATTAAGGCACCGCAGCGCAACGTCGGTAACTGTTTGAACCACCGTCAGATGGGCTACAATAATATTCACCTCTCGGCTATTTTTAGTTTGTTTTGCAGAACAAAACTGTAATTTGCTTATAATTTAAAATTGAGTACATAATCGAAATTCACTATGAATATAACGACTTCCGATACGACTAAATCGGCAATGATGTATTTGGCGGTGCCTGTCTTATTTACCAAAGCATGCCGACATTTCTATAAATCATACCGACATACGAACATAAACACTCATAACACTGCCAACTGAGCACTGACGGGTATCGGAGACCTGGCGTAGGATCGACGTCAGCGCTGCTTTCCAGCCCGGTAGCGGCTGCCACCAACCCTGCCTGATGCGCCCGTAACCCGTTATCCAGCGAAGCGGACAGGGCCCATCACACTCGTCTTGTTTATGGGCCATGTTATATGACGAGGGCAGAAGATAACGCCAATCATTATCGCCAGCGCCGGCCATGCCCGTACACTACCCAAATTTCCCGGCTTTAGTAGCTGGGCTTGTAATGTCATTAGAATCCTTTGTAATGTCATTAGAATCCTTTGTAATGTCATTAGAATCCTTCAAGGATTGTCGAATAATAACGAAATGAATACAAATAATGGACTGGTATCGCAATAATACAGTGCTGTATAGGAACAGTGTTCGATAACATTGCTATTGTGCAGAGTATATAAAACATTGTTAGAATATTGAACACGTTGATTGGAATGCCTGCATGAATCCACTTATAAGTAAGCTTATACAATTCAATTATTTGGAGAAGTTCGCTAACATAAATATCACATAGGTGCAGCTTTTCTTGTTGACATATTTTAATGCGGTTGATCAACGCTAGAAAGATTCAAGAACACGCATTTAGACCCAGGAAGATGACAGAGCATGACCACTTTGCTGTCCAGCCTGCTCAACAACAGTACAATTTTCGCATGTTTACAATACCAGTAAGACGCCTTAATTGGCGAAGGACGAGCGAGCCCGTAGAAACCCGATAGTTTCTGAGTTACGGAACAGGGGACGGTGTGCACGTGCGCACGTGCAGTGTGACCCAGAGTTTGTCTTGCGCGGCATTGCCAGTAGTGTGGTCTCAAACCACACACCAAATCTCAGCTTAATCGTTCCAGCCGTTTCTGAGTTACGGAACAGGGGTGTACACCACTCTGACCTTGACCGTCGTGGTGAGAGGTCGTGTTTTGACGCTCCCCAGCGACCTACGCCACTGTGCCGCACGCGCGTTACCCGCTCGTCCAGCAGACACCCAAAGTGATAAGTTTGTGTGAGCGAACGCGGTGTGGGCGCGGAGTGCAGAAAAATGACTCCGCAAGAGTTCCAGGACCTGTTCCTCCAGTGTCTGAGAGACCCGGCGACAGTCTCGGCTTTTGGTGACATTCTCACGCCGATTGTTGACCGGGCTGTCGCCGAGGCCGTCAAGGTGAAAGACGAGCAGATTCGCCAGCTGGAAGGTGAACTCATGGAACAGAAAGAGCGGCATAACGACCTTAAGCAGTACTCTAGAAAGAACTGTGTGAACATTTCTGGCTTACCTGAAACGCCAAATGAAGACCTGACCACAAAAGCCATCCAACTTGGGACGGCTGGGAGTGCCCCTCTCAGCGGCCGACATCGACACCACGCACCGCCTCGGAAACCCTGCCCACAACCGCAACCGTACCTGCATTGTGAAGCTTGTGCGGTTTGACAAGCGACAGGAGTTGTACGCAGCGAGGAAGAAGCTCCGAGACGCGAGGTTCGCTCCGCACTGAACACTACGGGTGACGACATCTTCATCACCGAAAATCTGACTCGCGCTAACCAGGCGGTCATGACGCCGCCCGGCAGCTGAAGCGTGGCGGCAAGTTGTTTGCTGCGTGTTCGGATGCGGGTCGGATGAAGGTGCGCACAAACAGAGACGCCCCGACCAAGATCGTCCGGAAGATCGACGACCTCCGCGAGCTAGTCGGAGACGACCCGGCGCTTGAGCCGGCCGTCCAGACTGAGCGCGCCCCTGCCGCCGCGGTCGGCCCCGGGGGCTGGCGGACGGTCCGTCGGAGCGAGTGCACGGCGAACAGGGGCAAGTAGGCAGCACTCAGCGGACCTCAAACCGGCCTACCGACTCGCGCTGACCGGTCAACAAGCCAGCTGACAGCCTAGGGACTCCCCAGCACGGGAGCCGGCCACCGCATCCGCCGCAGCGACCAAGACCTGGGGATGGCAGACGGTCCGACGGAGAGTGCGCGGGTGTGCACCAAGGGGTAGATCGGGAAAACTGTGGCCGAAAGTCGTTTTCCGACTATTTTTGCATGCATATTTAGGGCAATTTTATTAAAGCAGACAGATCAGAACATAATATTCCACCAACAGAAAAAATATAGGTCACTTGTTGGTGGGTTTTCGGTGTATCTAAAGTTGCACATGTCAGGACGACACAAATACCGCTCTTCAGGCAGGAAATTGTGCCCAAGTTTAGGTGCCCATTACGTCAACAAGTGTAAACATTTATAGTCATTGTCATACGTCAAAGAAAAGCGCATTTAATGGACTTTGTGGTGTTCCGCTTGAAAATGTTATATGTGAAACGAAAAATGCGTTTTATTGGTGTGTAGCTTACGTCAGCTCGGTGATCGTTTACATGGTGTATGATGGGTGTCGTGTATGTTTATGTCGGTCGCTGTGTGAGTGTGTGTATGATCATGGAGTGTATTTTAGTTTCTAGTATGCATGTTGCTGAGTGTAGTTTTTAACATGTATCTACCTTTTAACCATGACGCGACACTCAGAATAGCCGTTTTATGCATCGGAGAGTGTTTTTACTGTCAATACATACATACATATACATACGTCGGCTCCATAGTACAAATTATACCGTACGTTATCTTTACGCAAGCCTACCAAAAAACTCACCAAAACTCACCACTCAAAACTACCACCAGATGATAGTCCAAGCCGTCCTCTACCGTAGGACATTCACGATTCTTGCTTATATTTGCTTTCCTTGGACTAACGCTCAAATGAATGGGCCCATGCCGGCGTACGCCGTCCCGCCGTGCCGACGTGGGCCAAAAAGGTCAACATTTCCAATTGATATATTTAAATAAGAAAGGCATGTTCCTAAACCAGTTTTAACTCAGAAATACTGTGCTGCCATTTATTTGTCTGTATCTGGTCATTAAAAGCCAAAAAACGCAATTTCAAAATATGACGTCATGAGTTACCCATATTTTAAGATGCCATAAGTCAGTCAAAAATGGTGATATCATTTTGAAATTTGGGATGGTAGTTGCCTAATGCCCATATGTGATTCTCATATATATAATCCAGTATTTTTCAGAAGAAAAAATACAAAAAAATATTTTGTGGGCACTTCCACATTATATTTGTATTTTGGGGGTAAAAACCAAAATTTGCCAACATCGGAGATAGACAGATTTTAGCCCTTGTCATTTTCTATCTTTTGACTTTTTTATTGTATTTTGTTCAAAACATGGCGTGTGTACGGTCCGTTAAAGTTTAGCTGATTTTTGCGTCAAAACCGTGTGTAGTGACGTCACTAAATTCGCTACTTACTTTAAGCTCATAATTGTTTCTTTGTGTCACTAATAAATATAATATATGGCAATAGGTCTAGCCAATGTGCCTCGAGTCACTCTATCGTCTCCCCCATCCAAGCCCCCCCCCCCCGGCCCCCCCCCTAAAAGCCGCCTCAGGTCAACTGAAGTTTACCAAAATATTCGCAATGTTAGTAGCTTTGGGCATGCTGGATGGCTTGGCGATATTGAGCTTACTTACTGAGAAAACTTTCTTTCGGCCCCATTTTGTCCTTTCTACCAACTTGGTGGTATGGTGCGGTGCGCTGGCGACTGCCGGCCGGCCGACTGTCTGCCTCGCGTGGTGCGCTGGCGACTGGTCGGCCGGCCGACTGTCTGCCTCGTGTGGTGCGCTGGCGACTGGCCGGCCGGCCGACTGTCTGCCTCGTGTGGTGCGCTGGCGACTGGCCGGCCGGCCGACTGTCTGCCTCGCGTGGTGCGCTGGCGACTGGTCGGCCGGCCGACTGTCTGCCTCGCGTGGTGCGCTGGCGACTGGTCGGCCGGCCGACTGTCTGCCTCGTGTGGTGCGCTGGCGACTGGTCGGCCGGCCGACTGTCTGCCTCGCGTGGTGCGCTGGCGACTGGTCGGCCGGCCGACTGTCTGCCTCGCGTGGTGCGCTGGCGACTGGTCGGCCGGCCGACTGTCTGCCTCGCGTGGTGCGCTGGCGACTGGTCGGCCGGCCGACTGTCTGCCTCGCGTGGTGCGCTGGCGACTGGTCGGCCGGCCGACTGTCTGCCTCGCGTGGTGCGCTGGCGACTGGTCGGCCGGCCGACTGTCTGCCTCGCGTGGTGCGCTGGCGACTGGTCGGCCGGCCGACTGTCTGCCTCGCGTGGTGCGCTGGCGACTGGTCGGCCGGCCGACTGTCTGCCTCGCGTGGTGCGCTGGCGACTGGTCGGCCGGCCGACTGTCTGCCTCGCGTGGTGCGCTGGCGACTGGTCGGCCGGCCGACTGTCTGCCTCGCGTGGTGCGCTGGCGACTGGTCGGCCGGCCGACTGTCTTCCTCGCGTGGTGCGCTGGCGACTGGTCGGCCGGCCGACTGTCTGCCTCGTGTGGTGCGCTGGCGACTGGTCGGCCGGCCGACTGTCTGCCTCGCGTGGTGCGCTGGCGACTGGTCGGCCGGCCGACTGTCTGCCTCGCGTGGTGCGCTGGCGACTGGTCGGCCGGCCGACTGTCTGCCTCGCGTGGTGCGCTGGCGACTGGTCGGCCGGCCGACTGTCTGCCTCGCGTGGTGCGCTGGCGACTGGTCGGCCGGCCGACTGTCTGCCTCGCGTGGTGCGCTGGCGACTGGTCGGCCGGCCGACTGTCTGCCTCGCGTGGTGCGCTGGCGACTGGTCGGCCGGCCGACTGTCTGCCTCGCGTGGTGCGCTGGCGACTGGTCGGCCGGCCGACTGTCTGCCTCGTGTGGTGCGCTGGCGACTGGTCGGCCGGCCGACTGTCTGCCTCGTGTGGTGCGCTGGCGACTGGTCGGCCGGCCGACTGTCTGCCTCGTGTGGTGCGCTGGCGACTGGTCGGCCGGCCGACTGTCTGCCTCGCTTGCTTTACCTGATTTCCCGTATGGTGTGGTGCGCTGGCGACTGGTCGGCCGGCCGACTGTCTGCCTCGTGTGGTGCGCTGGCGACTGGTCGGCCGGCCGACTGTCTGCCTCGCTTGCCTTACCTGATTTCCCGTATGGTGTGGTGCGCTGGCGACTGGTCGGCCGGCCGACTGTCTGCCTCGCGTGGTGCGCTGGCGACTGGTCGGCCGGCCGACTGTCTGCCTCGCTTGGTGCGCTGGCGACTGGTCGGCCGGCCGACTGTCTGCCTCGCTTGGTGCGCTGGCGACTGGTCGGCCGGCCGACTGTCTGCCTCGTGTGGTGCGCTGGCGACTGGTCGGCCGGCCGACTGTCTGCCTCGCTTGCTTTACCTGATTTCCCGTATGGTGTGGTGCGCTGGCGACTGGTCGGCCGGCCGACTGTCTGCCTCACGTGGTGCGCTGGCGACTGGTCGGCCGGCCGACTGTCTGCCTCGCGTGGTGCGCTGGCGACTGGTCGGCCGGCCGACTGTCTGCCTCGCTTGCTTTACCTGATTTCCCGTATGGTGTGGTGCGCTGGCGACTGGTCGGCCGGCCGACTGTCTGCCTCGCGTGGTGCGCTGGCGACTGGTCGGCCGGCCGACTGTCTGCCTCGCGTGGTGCGCTGGCGACTGGTCGGCCGGCCGACTGTCTGCCTCGCTTGCTTTACCTGATTTCCCGTATGGCGTGGTGCGCTGGCGACTGGTCGGCCGGCCGACTGTCTGCCTCGCTTGCTTTACCTGATTTCCCGTATGGTGTGGTGCGCTGGCGACTGGTCGGCCGGCCGACTGTCTGCCTCGCGTGGTGCGCTGGCGACTGGTCGGCCGGCCGACTGTCTGCCTCGCGTGGTGCGCTGGCGACTGGTCGGCCGGCCGACTGTCTGCCTCGCTTGCTTTACCTGATTTCCCGTATGGTGTGGTGCGCTGGCGACTGGTCGGCCGGCCGACTGTCTGCCTCGCTTGCTTTACCTGATTTCCCGTATGGTGTGGTGCGCTGGCGACTGGTCGGCCGGCCGACTGTCTGCCTCGCTTGCTTTACCTGATTTCCCGTTTATATTCACAGTTCCGCGGCGCCTTCCCATCGTATTCTTCCCATCAGACCAAAGACACGAGACTAGATTGACTAACCGACAGTTTAAGATAGAGAACATGTACCTTGACTTAGCGCCACTTCGCATTATTGGCTGTATTGAAACAAATCCAGGACCTCACAACACTAACCCCCAACACCCGAAGAATCTACACATATGTCACAAACATTAACAGTATCACCGCACCGGGAAGATTGGATGAGCTTTGCCAATTTGTTGACACACACTGTATAGACATACCGACATTAACTGAAAAAAATTGGATGAAAACATACACCAAAGCCTTTACAAAATCGACAATTTTCATCTGCCCTTCACACGTCACAGGAACAGACATGTAGGAGGCGTAGCACTTTACACCAGAACAAACTTACCCACCATGCGACTCCATGGACTAGAAACAGACGGAGAGGAATGGATTTGGACAAAGACGAAAATAGACAATAATATAATTTGGACATGTTGCGTATATCTCCCACCTAATTCGACTTCAGACAGACTAAAGCACTTCATTAACATATTTACTGACAGCGTAAGCCTAGCCCAGGCATACTCACCTGCAACAATAATAATTACGGGAGACTTCAATGCCGGAAACGTTTTTCTTCAGGACCAGACCGAAAATCACAGCGGAATAACACATGTTGACATAAAACTTCGTGACGCAATATATACGCTAAATTTGTCACAATTCATATTTACACCGACAAGACGAACATAATCCACAGCTAATCTCCGCGACCTTATTATCAAAAACAATCCACTGATAATAACTGACTCTGGCGTACTTTCCTCATTCTCAAATATCGATCACTTCCCTGTCTACGTTTGCATCAGCGTAAATACTCCGAAAACAAATGTAAAAACTAAGAATATTTGGGACTATGACAAAATTGACGCTGAAAAACTAACCAGACATTTGCTACATATCAATTGGGACATCATTATAGAGCAAGACATACATACAGCAACGAAAAAATTCACATCTACGATATTGACAGCAGCAGTAGAGGCCATACCTATAAAAACTATTAGTATCCGACCAACCAACAAACCATGGATGACTGCTGAACTGAAACGTAACATACGACGAAGAGACAGGCTGTTTAGACGAGCAAAACAACGACAGACCGCTGGTGACTGGGACATATGGAAACAACAACGCAACTTTGTAACGGACTTAAGCAGACGACTTCGTAACGCACACCTACAATCACAGGTAAACAGACTATTAGGAAGCAAGCTCAACCCGTATAAATACCACCAAACGCTAAAAACAATGATGGGACGGACCAGAAATCGAACTATAACACCACTTGAAACCGCAGACGGAGAAACAGTCACAGATAATACACAAAAAGCCAACATCTTGAACGACTTTTTTGTTTTGCAGACACTACTCAACACAGGCGCATTTAGCCTGCCAGGAGAAACTTTGAACAGAAGACAGATTCACTTTTTGAAAGACATTCAAGTAACTGAAGCAGAAGTACTAAAACTACTGAACACATTAGACGTAAATAAATCAACCGGGTCAGATAACCTGCCAATCAAAATCATAAAACTTACTACAATCATCATACTAGAACCTTTATGTAGACTTTAAAACAAATCACTTAGACTTGGCTTATTTCCACACACATGAAAAGAGGCAACAGTCACGCCCATATATAAAAACAAAGGCTCCGCCTCGGACCCACAACATTACAGACCTATCAGTTTGCTGCCATGTCTTTCGAACATTTTGGGTAAAATTGGGTTTAACCGTATCTACGAACATTCAGTCTTCAGTCACTCATCAACTTCTAACGGAAAAACAAAGTGGATATCGCCCACACCGCTGCACTCAACCACAACTTAAAGGAAATAGTTCACCTTCAACATTAGTTTTAAACTGAGATAGCAGTTTTGTAGCCCGTGTTGGGAAACCCCTATCTGCAAGTTTTATTGACTGAAAAGACTCTCTAGCCGAATATATTTGAGTTTTTGGCGAAGGAATGTGGTGCTGGCGAAAGAATGTTGTACTGGTTCTAGACCGGGCAGAGGCTATACCATCAGCCAATAAGCTTGCAGCTGGTGCTAGCAAGTGATCGCCGGCCGCCGGTTGGCACATCTCCAATGCGAGTCTATCTTTACGCGACTTCTTTCGAATCTGATTGGCTGAACCATTGTTTACATTCGCGTGACGTCAGGACTCTGACTCAGAGAGTATGCATATAGTTTTGATAAACAATAAAAATGTACGGCCTTCTGTTCTGAATCGGCGCGATATAAGGCCATTTTTGACAATATAAAAACAAATTGTATTAAAAAATATAATCAAATCGTGTTGGGTAAAAAAATTCCAAAGTGAACTATTTCCTTTAAGTACTTGACGCACAACCTTTACAAATCTCTGACGGAGGACGAGACATGACTGCAATTTTTGCTAGACATATCCAAACACTTTGATAAAATATGGCATGAGGGTCTTATCTTCAAATGCAAAAATGAATTTTACATATCCGGCAATCTTCTTTCCTGGTTAAAATCTTACCTCACGGACAGACGACAAAAAGTTAGAATTGAAGACGCCGACTCGAACACACTGAATCTGAACGCTGGATGTCTGTCCCCAGGGCTCTGTGTTAGGACCTTTACTCGCATTAATCTACCTAAACGGACTAGCAAACTTGACGACAAATGACATTTTAGTTTATGCCGACGACACTTCGATATATGCAACTCACACAAACGAAGATATCCACACTGCAACCGACACGTTACAACGGGACTTGGACATCATAGACGAATATGGTAAAACATGGGCAATTACATTCAATGCAGCTAAAACACAAATAACATTCACCAACAAAACAAACTCGCTTTTCCCTGCACTCACATTTTCGCAGCAACCAATACCAAAAACAACTGCACACAAACACTTAGGACTAATACTTTCAAAGGACCTTCGCTTCCACGAACACATAAATTGCGTCATTAGGAATGTAAATATTGCACTCAAGGTCTGTATAAATAAGGTTGCGCCATATGAGAGAAAAAAATCACGTGACCAAGCAATCTCACGTGCAACCACTCCGGGGGCTCCTCCGCTTTTTTGGACCTTAGTTTTTTTGCACGTGCCGAAACTCCCATTGGATTAACATAGGGAGTCGTGGAATCGTAATCTATCATATAAAACGAAGTATGATGCCAGACCGTTGAGACAAAAGCAATCATAGGGTGATGTGCTCAAAGAATTGGAGTTTTTGTGGTATTTTTTTCTTCACCTTCATATTTTGCAGTAGCATGGCTCCAGAGCGGACAGCTCCATACCAATGGCAACGGTTTTTGGTGGTTTTTACCCAATTTGGTCCACTTAGAGTGAACCAATCTGGATAAAAACGCAAAACGGAACCGTTTTGGACCACGCCGGATCGAATGGTGAAGAAATCACGCAGATCAGTCCCATAGCCTCGGAGCATGGGCTTGCCTGCAACAGTTGTTGGTGGTTTTTAACCAATTTGGTCCACTTAGAGTAAGCCAATCTGTATAAAACGCAAAGCAGCACCGTTTTGAACCACGCCGGATCGAATGGTGAAGAAATCATGCAGATCAGTTCGATAGCCTCGGATATGGGCCTGCCTGCAACTGGTTTCGGTGGCTTTGGTCCAATTTGGTCTACTTAGAATGAACCAATCTGGATAAAACGCAAAACGGTACCATTTTGGACCACGTCGGACTGAATGTGGAAAAAATCATGCAGAGCGGTTCCATAGTCTCGGAGCATGGGCTTGCCTGCAACGGTTTTTGGTGGTTTTGGTCCAATTTGGCCCACTTACAGTAAACTAATCTGTATAAAACGCAACACGGCATCGTTTTGGACCACGCCGGATCGAATGGTGAAACAAATCATACAGATCGGTTCCATAGCCTCGGAACATGGGCTCGCCTGCAACGGTTTTTGGTGGTTTTGGTCCGATTTGGTCCACTTAAAGTGAGCCAATCTGTAAAAACGCAATACGGCACCGTTTTGCACCATGCCGCATCGAATGGTGAAGAAATCACGCAGATCCGTCCCAAAGCCTGGGAGCATAGGCTTGCCTGCAAATTTGAACTACAGGTTTTGATCCAATTTGGTTCATTTATATTATACTAAAGTGGATAAAACGAAAAACGGCACCCATTCCGACCAGTTCAAATTGAATGGTGAAAAAATCACTCAGATCGGTACAATAGTTTCGGAGCATGGGATTGCCTGCTAATCTGGACAGTTTTGTTAGAC
>JAXIVJ010015492.1:0-31453 GCA_036785665.1 Chirona hameri | reverse complement strand
GAATGGGTGCCAATCACAATGGAAGGAGGTTCTCAGTGGGGTTCCACAGGGCTCAGTCCTGGGCCCATTGCTTTTTATAATATTTGTGAATGCAATTGAGAACAGTATAGACAGCAAAGTCTTGAAATTTGCAGACGATCTAAAAGTTGTCAGGATTATTAGAGGAAAACATGATCAGGATGTTTTTCAATCAGATCTGGACAAGCTAGTTGAGTGGTCTGAAGCATGGCAGATGAAATTCAATTTGAGTAAATGTAAGATTATGCACGCTGGACGGGTTAGCAGTAAACATAGGTATGAAATGGGTGGGCAGAAAATGGAGCAGATTGAAAAGGAAAGAGATTTAGGTGTCGTGGTAAACAATAGACTATCAGCGTCAGACCAGGTTGTAGAAGCTAGGAAAAAGGCACTTAGAATGCTAGGGGCCATTAACAGAAATGTTTCCTACAAGAGTGAAAAGGTAATAACAAAACTGTATTGTGCATACGTTAGACCACATTTGGAGTATTGTGTACAAGCCTGGTCTCCAACATATGAGAAAGATTGCTGGTTGTTAGAAAGAGTTCAAAAAAGGGCAACAAAAATGATTAATTGTCTTGGTAGTTTACCTTATGAAGATAGATTAAGGAAATTGGGTATGTTTTCACTTAGATATAGAAGGCTAAGAGGAGATCTAATTGAAGTCTTCAAATTTGTAAATAGTCAGCATTCTGGATATTTAAAGGGTATGTTTGAGTTCAATAGGGAAAATCGAGGTAGAGGTCATCAGCATAAACTCATTATGAAACAAAGTAGGACTAGGCTATGACAGTCATTTTTCAGTAGAAGGGTTGTAGGACATTGGAATATGCTACCAGGGGATGTCGCTGATGCAGTGACACTTGCTTCCTTCAAAATTAGATTAGATAAATACTTTACAGAGAAGGGATTAGTTCATAAATACTCGTGGGATTAGCCTTCTTTTATGCAGGTAGAGTAAGGTGATTTGAAGGGGCGAGACTGGTGGAGGGGGGTGCAACCTCGGATGGGCCCAAGAGGCTCTTTGTTGCACTTTTCTTTTATGTCTTTATGTCTTTATGTCATGCGAATGTCACAAAATAAGGCAGTAAGCCTTGTCGGCTTGTGAAGCTGAAATTGTGCTGCCTTTTTTTTTAAGTAGCCAAGTATACAACAATTATACGCATGCTTTAAAAAGTTATTTTTAATTACTTGAGAAATTTGGGAAATAATGATGTTTTGATGACGTCATGTTGTTGTTTTTGGAAAAACGATAAATGTTTGAAAAATCGTAGAAAACAGAGCTTTGAAGCAAATTGCAAACGCAATTAAGCAAATATATAAAATTTAATTTGCTTTAAAATGGCACTCTCGGATTTGCGAAATTTTGGGTTTTTGACCCCCAAAATGATAAAAAAGTGATTTTTGGGGAACATCAGCACAAAATCAAAATTTTCGAAGATGTCAAAAAAACGGAATACATATGAGATAACTGAGTATGGACAATGCTCAAACCATATTTCAAACACATATCTCCATTTTTGACCGAGTGATGGCTCCATAAGTGTAAGAAATTCATGACGTTATTTTTTTTAATAACTTTTTGGGAATTTGTTGACCAGATACGAATAAATAATGACCTTTTCTGTATTTCTGAGACCAAACTGGTCTAGGAACAGCTTTTTTATTTACATTTATCAATTTCTCATTTTGAGGTTTTCTGACAGAGCAAAATCGCTGTTCTGGACTGTACTGGAAGGTCACTCGTTGACCCGAAACCTAAAAATTGCATACCGTTAGATTCCGAACATGACAGGCCAACCCCCTTCAAATGCCACGTGACCATAACGGGGCGGAGCATGACCATATATGGCAGGTCCAAAGGTTGATTTTTTTTTGGCGCACTTCGGCCATTGTTTTGCCGCACTATTATTTTGCCGGTGTAGGTATTGATCACGTGATACATTTATTATTGCTAAACAGTCAACTCCTCGTATTAATTTATTACTGACCAATCTGTCAATATTGGTCAGGTCAGTAATACATTCATATGAGGAGTTTGCATCAGCTGAGGGCGGGCTTGGTCACCTGATAAATGCAGCCATGTTTTGTCTGTATTGACTAGGGAGGGTCTAAAAAACTGTCCAGATTAGCAGGCAAGCCCATGCTCCGAAACTACTGGACCGATCTGAGTGATTTTTTCACAATGCAATTCGAACTGGTCGGAATGGGTGCCGTTTGCCTTTTATATACTTCAGTCTAATCTAAATGAACCAAATTCGATAAAAACCTGTAGTTCAATTTGTCAGGCAAGCCTATGCTCCGAGGCTATGGGACCGATCCTTCACCATTCGATCACCATTGTGTCACCACCATTGTGTCCCAACGGGCTGGCATCATACTTCGTTTTACATTAGTGATTACGCTTCCACGATACGCTAAAAATTTCGAAAAAAAAAACTGAATATGTATATTCAGTTCAATGTGAGTTGTAATCTTCCAACAAAACATAAAATTGCTCAATTTTTAAGTGCCACTTTTACCAAGGCGTAAAATATATTCTGAGGCCTTGGTAAAAGTGACAAAAAGAGTCAATTTTGACCTTTACACTGACATATCGCAAAAACTATTTGACCGATTTTCATGATCCGTTCTTTATCCGACTCGGAGTGTTACGTTCGTTTTTTGATCACTTACCTGCTTTCTGAAAATATCTGTTGGAAAAGTAAAAAAAATGAGAAAAAAACAATATGAACAAACCTATCATTTTTTTTTCAAAAAACGTTATACAATAAAAGATGCGAATTTCCATCAGAAATGCTATGGACAAAAGGGATTTGAACCATCTTGATCAACAAAAAAGTTACGGCCTTTTCCGTTTCTACCAAAATCCAAAAAATATATTGTGGAGCTTCCTATGAATATTCGTTACACACCGATATACAGTCGGATTGGAAATTGCACGAGGAGTCTGATTTTTCTTACGGATTGCGAATCGGACAATTGGTTCAAAAGTTATCGCAAGATGCAGGTTAAAAAATAGAGCATGTCAAAATAGAGCATGTACGGTCCAGGGCTTTCAGTCATCGGGTACCCTGTCATCATTGTTTGGGCCTTTTTCGGCACCCCTTCGAAAAGTCGAAAATCTAGGTTAAAATCGAAAGCGGTAAGAAGGAGTTGGTTAAAGAGATAGAAATCGACCGGAAATGTCAGCCGGATAGGTAAAAAAAAAATTATTTCATATCCATTAGACGAAAATGGCATTTTTCACGAATAATTATTTCTTATAACGATGGTAGGATAAACAAATTGGTAGTTAATTTAAAGAACAAAACCAGTTTCGGAAAGGTCAATGTCTGGGCTACCTTTTGGTGGAAACTAGAAGTCCTTAAACCCCCTCAAACAAAACAAAAATTGCCGGCCTTACCTGATCGGTTAGCGTTACTCCCGGCGCTTACCAGCGCTTCAGAACGAATGAAATCCATGATCGAAGTGTTAAAGTGTCGTTACAAAGGCCATACACATCATGTACATCGATATTTCGAACGGGTTTCCGTGGGAAATGCAATTGAATATTGTGGCCTTTTAAAAAGGAAACGGACCCTGGCGGGATACACTGCACCGTCATACACGGGAGTACTGCGGTACAGTATTTATTATCGTCGCGGGACATTCGTCCTTCGTGCCGGCGTCAGCGCATGGTCCAGAGATCTGAAGTCGCGTGAACGGGGAAAGATTTGCCGACTGGCCGATAGATGGCAGGCACAGCGCCGGCCGGCCGGGAATAATACTGCCCTGAAAAGGTGTTGCACAGTGGGGCAAGAAAATGACAACGGCACCCGGTGTTCCCAGGCGGTCACCCATCCAAGTACTAACCGGGCCCGATGCTGCTTGACTTCAGTGATCGGACGGGAACTGGTATTTTCAGCATGGTATGGTCGTTGCCGATGGTCGACGATGTGGTCGCCGGTTTTGATGAGTTGGCCTCAGAAAGGATGAGAATGCTGCCATATATAGAGCAACTTTTGAACAAACAACTGTTGTGTTAACGCAGGAAAGTCATCCGATGTTCATTGTAAAGATGATTCATCATTTTGTTTTTCGAAATTTCCAAAAACGCCAGAAACTGTCCTTCACTCAACAAACAAAATGTGAAAACGGCAAAACAAGCAAAGACGAATATTCAAATTTGTATTGCTTATCTGTATACGCAGCTCGCACGACGGACGACGAGCCAAAAATCACATGCATTGTTTGTATCGTCACTTATGAAATGGCGCAAACTCGGTTTGCAGAAGCGCCTTTCAGCTCCCATTATCAATGCTCTTGTACGAACAATTTCCCATTGTCTATGTTGTGTGCACAATTATATGACGATGCATTATTTACTTCGTGACATTCCTTTCCATGTACAAAAAAGCACTGAGCACTGAAGAGAGAGAAATTATAATCCTAACAGGCATTTCCACTTTTCTCTCGAAACAGGCCAAAATAGGGTTGGAGCGCGAACGCAACCTACCCCGCTAACAAAAATAGTACTCCCGAGTTATCCACATTTGGGATAATCGCAGGGGTCAACCCAACCGAAGTGCAATGGAAGGGCCTCGTCCTGGGGGAACCGCCTTCGTGATCACGGTGTCCCCTGAGCCAGGTAAGTATGAGTCGCGGCGGCGATCTTTTCGTACATGTAGTCTCCTGACTCTGGCAGTTTGACTTCCGTTAGATGGCTTCTGACAGGGTACATGTCAGATAGATGTATTACATGTCCCAATGTGAAGCTGACAAACAGTATTGTAATGCGATACAGGTCATCGATTTGAAATATACCAATGTCTTGTCCGTTGATTTAAGATATTTACCAATATATCATGCAAAGTTAGCCGCTTCTTGACAGCGCCATCTGTGAAATGCTATTGGAACTTAAGGTTCTGTTTTTCTGATGAGTATTACTGGGTATATATACATTCTGAGGCCTATTTCACAAAGAAGTTAGTAATTACACATGTTTGCGATTACAAACGCAAGCAAATATTGCAAACCTCACTAAAAGACATTTCACAAACATTCGCCACCTCTGAATTACCGATTGTACAGAAAATTGTAAACACAAATGTTAGTACAGCAGAAAGCTTAAATCAAGAACGTTTGTATTGCACTTGATGCTAGTGACAAATAATTTGATTGCTAACAAATTAATTTAACAAATATTGACATTGTGGTTTATTTTTTTATTCAATATAAAATTAGTTTCAGGGAGAATAATCTTTTAATTAACATTTCATCGGAATGCAAACTCGGATCGTAAGAATAAATCTTGGTAAGCAGTTAGAGTAGCCGGATTTTGATCATTCACTAGGTGGCGGAGCATAACAACAGAACTACTCTTAAAAGAAAGATCGTTGAATTTCTCGACCATTTGTTCACCTAACCTAGCCGATTTCCTACGTCGTAAAGGGTGAATGAAGGGTTCACTGCACATTGCACAAGACATCGTTGGCCGCTGCAATTCTATCGCCATGCGGGCTCTCCGCGCGCGGGGCGCCGCCCCTCACAGCGCAATCGGTAAGGTGCACTGGGACTCTCTCGGGGAAATAACTTTTTGCAATTTCTGAAATTCAGAACCCCTGGGTTTTGTGAAATTCAAACTACAGACATGTGTAAAAATTATTTGTAATTACAAAGAAATTCTTTGTAATTACAAACTTTTTTGCTGTGTGAAATAGGCTTCAGATGGCGTTATCCGCGCAATGTAATTACCGAGCGGTTTCTCGTCAGCTTACTAGACAAATTTACATTTAACCCGGCCCGACCGACCCGGCCATACAGACGCTTTTCGGAAGCTAATAACTTTGCAACCACTGCTCCGATTGATATCGGGTTTTCACCATTGTGTTCAACTTCAACCCTGTGTAAAATATAAATAGCATGAAAACAGTCATAATGATTCAACATATATTAACATTGGAATGATGTTTAGAAGGGCAAATGCACAACACCGATCTGGATTTATTTGAGGGTGAAGCCTGCAGGCTGAGGTAGGTCTTAGGTACCTATAGGTTCCATGCTGTCTTGTTGGTTGATTGCGCTTGATGACTGTGGAGCAAGCATCAAGCTTGATGCTTGATGACTGCGCTTGAGCCTGTGGAGGAAAACGGGCTACTAATAGCATTCTTAGTATCAGTTTTAGGGTTCTGGTTTGCCAATAGGTATACCTTAGTTTAGGGAGTTTAAAATTCACAGTAAAACTGGGGGAAAAGAGTGGAAAAATATAATCCATAGGGTGTCATTTCCCACCAAAATTGTCCAATCCTAGGACGCAAGCCGCACAAAACGACGCTTCCGTCACAAATGCTGCTACTCGTCGGACTTGTTCGCTGGCGACATACGTATTGTCATTGTGTGATGCCATCGCAGTTCATCGCCGTGCCAATGGTGCCCCGGTACGGCGCGCGGACGGCGAGACTTGTTTGCGTGATTTTAACCAAAGCTTTTGGTAGATCGGGCAACGGACGATCCCTTGTACTATTTTCGAGATTCGCCCGTAAAATAGCTTGCGAATTTTCGTAGGAGTAGCTTGGGACCCAAACTTTTCTTGTGATTCCGAGCCAGCGGATGTGCAGCCTGCGCCAGCAATGCGACAGCCTACGCCGGGGCCGATGGTCCGCGCCAGGCGTCGGCGAATCGTGGTCATGTCGCCGGTGAGCGGCGTGACCTCGCCGGCAGTGACGCCAACAGCCCTCGCTTGCTGGTCAGCCGATGTGGTGATGGTCACATCGGCTGCGCCATTCGGCGGGCAATTGTCGGCGCCGTCACGGCCGTCGGCGCAATTGGCTGCGCCGGTAACCGGCCAGCCGTCAGCGCCCAAGTCGTGCTAAACTTGTCGAAACGTCAGTACCTCATCGGACGCGACGATGACGTCATAAGAGTCCACTGAGTCTACGAGGTCCGCCAGCAACTTGGCGAATTTGAAAAACCGCAACATTTAACATAACATATAGCGCAAGCAATCGTCATGACCGAGACCGCTACTGCTGCTCCGGCCGCCGCTGCCGCCAAGGCGGCAAAAGCCAAGTCGCCACGCGCCAAGCCCGCCCACCCACCGACCAACGAGATGGTGCAGGGCGCCATTAAGGGGCTCGGAGAGCGCGGCGGGTCGTCGCTGATCGCCATCAAAAAGTACATTGCCGCTAACTACAAGGTGGACGTCGAGAAGCTCTCGCACTTCATCAAGAAGGCCCTCAAGTCGGGAGTGACCAGCGGCAACCTGGTGCAGACCAAGGGCAAGGGCGCCAGCGGTTCGTTCAAGCTGTCGTCTGCCACCGCGAAGCCGGCCAAGCAGGCTGACAAGGCGCCCAAGAAGAAGCCGGCCGCCGCCAAGCCGGCCGCCAAAAAGACTCCGAAAAAGGCTGCTGCCAAGAAGCCGGCCGACAAGAAGAAGGCTGCGAAATCGCCGGCCAAGGCCATGAAGCCCAAGGCCAAGCCGACCAAGGCCAAAAAGGCCAAGTCGCCGGCGAAGAAGCCCAAGGCGCCCAAGCCGAAAAAGTCTCCGGCCAAGAAGCCAGCCGCCAAGAAGACGGCGGCCAAGAAGTAGACGTCGCCAGCGCACGCACGCCACAATGGCTCTTATTAGAGCCACGCACAGTACTCGCTTGGCATGTGATCGCAGATGCTTATAGTTGGCAAATCGTTTGCGTTAAGGCAACCGATGATCCGGAATGACGCGCCGTCTCCGGCAAGGATGCATTACTAAATTGTGGTCACGCGAAAACGCCTCTTCCGAACTCAGGAACCATCCTGTCAGCCAACAACTTCCCACCGCCCCTCCCTCCGCAGCCCGTCATCGGACGCCGAACCATGTCATCTGATGCCGAGCCGAGTCCCGCACCGGCCGCCACAATGGGTAGTTCAGATAGACACTCGAGCCGGCAGCGACCGCTGCACACTGACATGCGACACAGACCGCAGACGACCATACACTCTCACGACAATCAAGCCACATCAATATCACGTGATATTCAGTACCGTCATATTATAGTAGTAGGATACTAGGTCCGTACTGGTACTTTCAGCATGGTATGGCCATTGTCGTCGGAAAGGCGATGATTCACAAAGCATATTGGCGGATGCCGCGAGACTGGGACTGCATATATAAATGACGCAATATCGAGGTCTCGACATTGTGCGCCAGTCATCTGTGATCAAGGTCTAAGCTCGGATTGCATGGTCTTGAAAAAGACCTATTGTTGCCGTTGGGCTCGGCGTCGGTCGACACAGATGAATGATGATGACGGTGATGATGACGGGTGATGACGGCGAGAGGGATGTCGATCGGCGTCGGCCGTTCAGCTGACCAGCTTACTTGCTGCTGGTGTACTTTGTGACGGCCTTGGTGCCCTCGGACACGGCGTGCTTGGCCAGCTCGCCGGGCAGAAGCAGACGGACGGCCGTCTGGATCTCCCGAGAGGTGATCGTCGAGCGCTTGTTGTAGTGCGCCAGACGAGAGGCCTCTGCGGCGATGCGCTCGAAAATGTCGTTGACGAACGAGTTCATGATGCTCATGGCCTTGGACGAGATGCCGGTGTCCGGGTGCACCTGCTTCAGCACCTTGTAGATGTAGATGGCGTACGATTCCTTCCTCTTCTTCCTGCGCTTCTTGTCGCCCTTGGAGATGTTCTTCTGGGCCTTGCCCGCCTTCTTGGCGGCCTTTCCGCTAGTCTTCGGTGGCATCGTTGGCGTGCTGGGGGGTGCGCGAATGTGTGATCGCTGCATCGCCCGCCGTGGTAGTCGGGCAGCGACGGTGGCGCCACCGCATGCGCTCGCCGTGCCCGGATCGGCCGCCAACGGGCCGGCGGGTGTTCATAAAAGCAGCTCGCGCGATTTCAGCAGTGTGTTTTGTGCGCTGGAGAGACCACAAACTCGCAAGCATGTCTGGACGCGGCAAGGGTGGCAAGGTGAAGGGCAAGTCCAAGTCCCGCTCATCCCGGGCGGGTCTGCAGTTCCCGGTGGGCCGTATCCACCGTCTGCTCCGCAAGGGCAACTACGCCGAGCGCGTCGGTGCCGGCGCCCCCGTGTACCTGGCGGCCGTCATGGAGTACCTGGCCGCTGAGGTGCTCGAGCTGGCCGGCAACGCTGCCCGTGACAACAAGAAGACCAGGATCATCCCGCGTCACCTGCAGCTGGCCATCCGCAACGACGAGGAGCTGAACAAGCTCTTGTCGGGCGTGACCATCGCCCAGGGTGGTGTGCTGCCCAACATCCAGGCGGTGCTCCTCCCCAAGAAGACGGAGAAGAAGTAAGCTGTCTCGCTGTGTGCGACGTCAAACAGGCCTTTTTGAAGGCCACGCAATACTCTCGTTGAGACTGATCACAGATGGGCCCGGGCGGCAGTCATTTCACAGCGCACGGATACTTTCCTCATTCCAATGCACAAGTATCCATGCAGGCCCCATATTGCTAGATTGACACAGCTCTGGGCCGCTCCCATACTTACCGTCACAAATATGAGTTATTCGCTCCTCGAGCATACGCGTTGAACGGTGAGGAGGAATTGGTGTCGGGAGAAGAAGAAGAAAAAAACAAAAACAAAAAAAACAATGGCGCCCCATGCTTGGTGCCAATTTGTTCCATCAAAGGTACACACTTGTTTGTCAGCTTAATCGCTTTTACGCATCTCTGTTTGGTATTCACGCACAAAGTTCGGTCACCTGTGCGTGTTAGCTGCATTTCACGCGCGGCGCCAGGCACCTAGTCTAGGTGACGCCCACACCGCCGGCGCCGGCACTTGGGGCCACTTCGCGCGCTTTTTCGAAAATTTGACGCCAACGGCGGCGCGTCGCCCGTTGGTGGCGCAGATCAGGTAACCGCTGGACCGTGCGCCAGAAGGGCGGTGGAGGTCAGATTGCACACCGCGGCCGATCGCATTCGCTCGCTGCTCTGCGGCCCTACCGAGGGGGCGACCGCAGAATCGAAGTAGGTCATCTCAACGTGTCCACTAGTTCGCTAGCTAGCCAGTGTATGGAATGGATTATATAATTGTATTACACAAATTATGCTCTATCGTACTTCAAGGTGTTCTAGCAAATCCTAAGCGAAAATAGTTCCATTGAACTTGCGCTACACACCACGTTTTGTTGAATAACCTAAAACATTCTTTCTTTGCGTGCTATTTTAGAAAACGCTCCAGTCGCATCAGCCCAAAATTCCACAAAATGGTCTAATTTGGACCTGAAGAAGAAAGAAAGAAAGAAAGAAAAAATGGACAGTAGCCATTTCGTATTTATAGACTTTGCACATAACCCGACAACTGTGATCAACTTTCTTAGAGCGAGTGATTGGCCTTTAAAAAGGCCTGTTTTCAATGCCGCTTGCCACTCCGTCTTAAGAGTGTCCGCTTAGCCGCCGAAGCCGTACAGGGTGCGTCCCTGACGCTTCAGGGCATAGACGACGTCCATGGCGGTGACAGTCTTGCGCTTAGCGTGCTCGGTGTAGGTGACAGCGTCACGGATGACGTTCTCCAGGAACACCTTCAGGACGCCGCGAGTCTCCTCGTAGATGAGACCGCTGATGCGCTTCACGCCGCCACGGCGAGCCAGACGACGGATGGCTGGTTTTGTGATCCCCTGGATGTTATCACGCAACACTTTGCGGTGCCGCTTGGCTCCGCCCTTTCCCAGTCCCTTGCCTCCCTTGCCACGTCCAGTCATCTTGACGACTTTTAACTTGCGTTGTGGTGTTTTCTGACGTTCGTTTCGTTTTAGTGCGTCACGTGACCGCGGTGGGCGCTACGATCGTTGAGACTAACTGCGCATGCGCGACCTGAAACCCGAAACCTCGAGAGCTCGAATTCACAAATGTGGCGCCAAATTCGAACATTGAAAAATGGCGCGCACAAAGCAGACCGCTCGCAAGTCCACCGGTGGCAAGGCGCCGCGCAAGCAGCTGGCCACCAAGGCCGCTCGTAAGAGCGCGCCGGCCACTGGCGGCGTCAAGAAGCCCCACCGTTACCGTCCCGGCACGGTGGCGCTGCGTGAGATCCGCCGCTACCAGAAGAGCACCGAGCTGCTGATCCGCAAGCTGCCGTTCCAGCGTCTGGTGCGCGAGATCGCCCAGGACTTCAAGACGGATCTTCGCTTCCAGAGCAGCGCCGTGATGGCCCTGCAGGAGGCTAGCGAGGCCTACCTGGTCGGTCTGTTCGAGGACACCAACCTGTGCGCCATCCACGCCAAGCGCGTCACCATCATGCCCAAGGACATCCAGCTGGCGCGCCGCATCCGTGGCGAGCGTGCCTAAGCACCAGTGCTTGCGCTTGCACACCAACCCCACCCAACAGGTCCTTATCAGGACCAGACACCCGCTAATGGAATACGTCAGGATGTGCGACACGGCCACATTGTTTCCACATGCAAACGTGCATAGGTGACGGGTGTTAGATCGGTATGACATGACAGTCATGCGATACTGATGCTAAGACAGTCAAAAATAAAGCAAGATATTGCTTTTAAATGTGGTTTGGATATTGTCCACATGTCTTTGTTTGAATTTAAAGAGAGAGAAATTTTAAAAAAATGCGAGATAGCAGCCGTCGTGTAGCCCTTGCCATTTGCTATCTATTGACTTCTTTCTGTTGAATTTTGCGCAAAATATGGCATTTGTACGGACGGTCTGTTAAACTATATTATACATCCTAAAAGTTTTTCCTGTGATATGAGGGCTATTTTTTTTTCTCTCGGGACTCTTGGGTCCGCCCGCCCCGTGATTCAACAGTTTGTGATTCAACGTGCAAAGTTGTGACCACTTTAATGATAAAATAGTCATTTTCAGGGTTGAAATCGGTACTCGCAAACGACGATTGCACGCAGAACGCTGATCCGCTGAGCACCATTTTGCAGGCGAGTGTACAATGTGTGTCACACAACAAAGCTGTGTCGGTGATCACGCATTTCTGCTTCCGCTCTCGGCGGACCCCACTTGTCACACCGCTGCACTTTTTCACAGTCTATATTGCGGAAGGCGAAATCACACGACGAAGGAGCCGACCGCTCTGCACGGAGGCTGGGAGAGAGCACAGAGCCGTCCGATCAGCGCGACAGTCTAGTGAGAACAGAGCGGGAGACATGTTGACAGCGGCTTAAATGCGGCGGCGAGGAAATGAGGGGTCGCGAGAAGGGTTAGACAGGGCAGGGCGCGTAGTGAGACCTGGCGAAAACACGCGAGGCGCGACGCAGCGCGCTGTTTGAACAGGTGGCCCGGCGAGTCGCGGCGCGGGGCACTATCATAACACCACGGGTGTGCCGGGCCGCCGCGCTCACTGCCGGTAGACAATGGCAACCAGCCGGATGTTTCCGAAAACAGCCGACCGGGCCGCGGCTCCTCACACACAGGCGGACAAATACCTCTGCGTCTCACACAGCCTGCCTGGCACGTCCGCTCGACGTGATGAAATGATGACATTTCTTATTCACGGACGTTGCGTGGCTCGACAGAAGCAAAACAAAACACTAGGACACTAACAAATTCAACTTCACGCATGTATACACAAACAAAACGTAACATTCATATACACTAACACGAAACGAAAGTCATACATATCATCATACATAAAAGTGATTACATATGGATTTACAGGATACACTTCTACATGGGACCAGTGTCAACACCATCCATGTGGTGCTATTGTCAGTTTTCATCATATGGTGCAATCATTGGGCAGTCGGTGCCTATGTGAACTGAAGTAACACACTGTCATGCTTAAACTATTATTGTGACCAATTTTCCCTTGCCACACAATTATAACAAATATAGTTTGTTATTCACGGCTTGTGAAGCCTCTTGTGGCGCCTTGTTGGCTCGTGAAGCCTTCTCTGCTTGTGGAGCCTTCTCGGCTTGTGAAGCCTTCAGGTTCAGATTTGTGTATTACACCGCAAATACCAATGAAGGTCCTGGTGGTAACATATAGACAAATATATACATATATTTATATATATGTATATATTTTATATATATATATATATATATATAGTTTGTTATTCACGGCTTGTGAAGCCTTGTCGTCTTGTGAATGAAGCCTGTTCCTAAGGCCTGTTGGTGCCTAAGGCCTGTACTCACCTGTTCAACTCACCTGTTTGGGTTCCTGGTCTCCTCATGGCAAATAGGAAGAAAGACTGTTGGGAACTGACAGATGGGAAATGGAACCCATAAAGGAAAAGACACGCCAGCAACTCCGAGACACATGACAAGACAGGAGAACCATAAACCAATGTGCAGTGGTCTGGAGCAGCTGGATAGATGCGACATGAAACTAGCACGGTTGCATGCAAATCAACACAGAGAAGTTTAGACAGCAAGTGAGATTAGACAATGGATAATATTTGGGGATATAGGAGGTAAGGAGTTCCTTGCTCATGCTACAGAAGATATGCATACAATGTGTCAAAAAAAAAACAGAGTTTCTGCGAGTAGTGCCTTGAATGATTATGATTGTAAGTTCTCCTTGCATACCACCTGTTCAGGAAGAGAGTTCCAAACCCTCGCACAACGCACAGAAAAACATATTTGCCTGATGTCTGTTTGGGTGCGTGGGTGGCTGATGTTGTACATATGACCGCTTGTGCAAGACTGAGGAGCCAGTATGAAGAGATCGGTGACAGAAATGGGCCTCTTGCCATGGAAGATTTTCCAGTATTGAATAAGATTGGCACGGAGAAGCCTTCCTTGTACAGAGTACTTTTCGGCTTCTTCTCAACCTTTCTACCTTCTCGGCTTGTGGGGCCTTGTTGGCTTGTGAATGAAGCCTTGTCGTCTTTTGAATGAAGCCTTCTCTGCTTGTGAAGCATTCAGATTCATGTATTACACCGCAAATACCAGTGAAGGTCCTGGTGGTGGTGGTGGCTGCACATGTACCGTCTTTCGCGATTAAAGATTCATAGTGGGTCCAACACATTTGTTAACTGTTCCATAGTATTACAATCTACAATGCTTTGGGCTAATATATTCCATTCTCGTATTGTTCTAGGAAAAAATGAGGTATGGTATGAAAGAAGTCGGGACTGTATATTAACCTGATCTTCCATTGGTGATCTCTACGTCCTAAGTAATTTGGTCTGGCAATAATGTTGTCAACATTTACTTTACTGGACTCAGTTTGAAAGGATTGGTCAAACTAGGGACCTTAACAGTTCCCTTGGCCTTTTGGGGACATTTACTAAAGACTCTATTTGCAAACCTTAGGACCCGATTGCCTTTCCCTATCATTTTTGATATATGCGCATTCCACTTCATATTGTCTGATATTAATAGGTACACCAAGGTACTTTTTATTGATTTACAACTTGAATTAGACTTCCATTTTTTAACATACTGTGGTAGTGTTACTGGCCTTATTTTGTGACATTCGCATGATTGCACACTTAGAAACATTCAAGTGCGCAATCATTGGATTGGATAGAAACGTGGCTTTCAGGACGCCAGCAAAGGGTTATATTGAATGGGTGCCAATCACAATGGAAGGAGGTTCTCAGTGGGGTTCCACAGGGCTCAGTCCTGGGCCCATTGCTTTTTATAATATTTGTGAATGCAATTGAGAACAGTATAGACAGCAAAGTCTTGAAATTTGCAGACGATCTAAAAGTTGTCAGGATTATTAGAGGAAAACATGATCAGGATGTTTTTCAATCAGATCTGGACAAGCTAGTTGAGTGGTCTGAAGCATGGCAGATGAAATTCAATTTGAGTAAATGTAAGATTATGCACGCTGGACGGGTTAGCAGTAAACATAGGTATGAAATGGGTGGGCAGAAAATGGAGCAGATTGAAAAGGAAAGAGATTTAGGTGTCGTGGTAAACAATAGACTATCAGCGTCAGACCAGGTTGTAGAAGCTAGGAAAAAGGCACTTAGAATGCTAGGGGCCATTAACAGAAATGTTTCCTACAAGAGTGAAAAGGTAATAACAAAACTGTATTGTGCATACGTTAGACCACATTTGGAGTATTGTGTACAAGCCTGGTCTCCAACATATGAGAAAGATTGCTGGTTGTTAGAAAGAGTTCAAAAAAGGGCAACAAAAATGATTAATTGTCTTGGTAGTTTACCTTATGAAGATAGATTAAGGAAATTGGGTATGTTTTCACTTAGATATAGAAGGCTAAGAGGAGATCTAATTGAAGTCTTCAAATTTGTAAATAGTCAGCATTCTGGATATTTAAAGGGTATGTTTGAGTTCAATAGGGAAAATCGAGGTAGAGGTCATCAGCATAAACTCATTATGAAACAAAGTAGGACTAGGCTATGACAGTCATTTTTCAGTAGAAGGGTTGTAGGACATTGGAATATGCTACCAGGGGATGTCGCTGATGCAGTGACACTTGCTTCCTTCAAAATTAGATTAGATAAATACTTTACAGAGAAGGGATTAGTTCATAAATACTCGTGGGATTAGCCTTCTTTTATGCAGGTAGAGTAAGGTGATTTGAAGGGGCGAGACTGGTGGAGGGGGGTGCAACCTCGGATGGGCCCAAGAGGCTCTTTGTTGCACTTTTCTTTTATGTCTTTATGTCTTTATGTCATGCGAATGTCACAAAATAAGGCAGTAAGCCTTGTCGGCTTGTGAAGCTGAAATTGTGCTGCCTTTTTTTTTAAGTAGCCAAGTATACAACAATTATACGCATGCTTTAAAAAGTTATTTTTAATTACTTGAGAAATTTGGGAAATAATGATGTTTTGATGACGTCATGTTGTTGTTTTTGGAAAAACGATAAATGTCTGAAAAATCGTAGAAAACAGAGCTTTGAAGCAAATTGCAAACGCAATTAAGCAAATATATAAAATTTAATTTGCTTTAAAATGGCACTCTCGGATTTGCGAAATTTTGGGTTTTTGACCCCCAAAATGATAAAAAAGTGATTTTTGGGGAACATCAGCACAAAATCAAAATTTTCGAAGATGTCAAAAAAACGGAATACATATGAGATAACTGAGTATGGACAATGCTCAAACCATATTTCAAACACATATCTCCATTTTTGACCGAGTGATGGCTCCATAAGTGTAAGAAATTCATGACGTTATTTTTTTTAATAACTTTTTGGGAATTTGTTGACCAGATACGAATAAATAATGACCTTTTCTGTATTTCTGAGACCAAACTGGTCTAGGAACAGCTTTTTTATTTACATTTATCAATTTCTCATTTTGAGGTTTTCTGACAGAGCAAAATCGCTGTTCTGGACTGTACTGGAAGGTCACTCGTTGACCCGAAACCTAAAAATTGCATACCGTTAGATTCCGAACATGACAGGCCAACCCCCTTCAAATGCCACGTGACCATAACGGGGCGGAGCATGACCATATATGGCAGGTCCAAAGGTTGATTTTTTTTTGGCGCACTTCGGCCATTGTTTTGCCGCACTATTATTTTGCCGGTGTAGGTATTGATCACGTGATACATTTATTATTGCTAAACAGTCAACTCCTCGTATTAATTTATTACTGACCAATCTGTCAATATTGGTCAGGTCAGTAATACATTCATATGAGGAGTTTGCATCAGCTGAGGGCGGGCTTGGTCACCTGATAAATGCAGCCATGTTTTGTCTGTATTGACTAGGGAGGGTCTAAAAAACTGTCCAGATTAGCAGGCAAGCCCATGCTCCGAAACTACTGGACCGATCTGAGTGATTTTTTCACAATGCAATTCGAACTGGTCGGAATGGGTGCCGTTTGCCTTTTATATACTTCAGTCTAATCTAAATGAACCAAATTCGATAAAAACCTGTAGTTCAATTTGTCAGGCAAGCCTATGCTCCGAGGCTATGGGACCGATCCTTCACCATTCGATCACCATTGTGTCACCACCATTGTGTCCCAACGGGCTGGCATCATACTTCGTTTTACATTAGTGATTACGCTTCCACGATACGCTAAAAATTTCGAAAAAAAAAAACTGAATATGTATATTCAGTTCAATGTGAGTTGTAATCTTCCAACAAAACATAAAATTGCTCAATTTTTAAGTGCCACTTTTACCAAGGCGTAAAATATATTCTGAGGCCTTGGTAAAAGTGACAAAAAGAGTCAATTTTGACCTTTACACTGACATATCGCAAAAACTATTTGACCGATTTTCATGATCCGTTCTTTATCCGACTCGGAGTGTTACGTTCGTTTTTTGATCACTTACCTGCTTTCTGAAAATATCTGTTGGAAAAGTAAAAAAAAATGAAGAAAAAAACAATATGAACAAACCTATCATTTTTTTTTCAAAAAACGTTATACAATAAAAGATGCGAATTTCCATCAGAAATGCTATGGACAAAAGGGATTTGAACCATCTTGATCAACAAAAAAGTTACGGCCTTTTCCGTTTCTACCAAAATCCAAAAAATATATTGTGGAGCTTCCTATGAATATTCGTTACACACCGATATACAGTCGGATTGGAAATTGCACGAGGAGTCTGATTTTTCTTACGGATTGCGAATCGGACAATTGGTTCAAAAGTTATCGCAAGATGCAGGTTAAAAAATAGAGCATGTCAAAATAGAGCATGTACGGTCCAGGGCTTTCAGTCATCGGGTACCCTGTCATCATTGTTTGGGCCTTTTTCGGCACCCCTTCGAAAAGTCGAAAATCTAGGTTAAAATCGAAAGCGGTAAGAAGGAGTTGGTTAAAGAGATAGAAATCGACCGGAAATGTCAGCCGGATAGGTAAAAAAAAAATTATTTCATATCCATTAGACGAAAATGGCATTTTTCACGAATAATTATTTCTTATAACGATGGTAGGATAAACAAATTGGTAGTTAATTTAAAGAACAAAACCAGTTTCGGAAAGGTCAATGTCTGGGCTACCTTTTGGTGGAAACTAGAAGTCCTTAAACCCCCTCAAACAAAACAAAAATTGCCGGCCTTACCTGATCGGTTAGCGTTACTCCCGGCGCTTACCAGCGCTTCAGAACGAATGAAATCCATGATCGAAGTGTTAAAGTGTCGTTACAAAGGCCATACACATCATGTACATCGATATTTCGAACGGGTTTCCGTGGGAAATGCAATTGAATATTGTGGCCTTTTAAAAAGGAAACGGACCCTGGCGGGATACACTGCACCGTCATACACGGGAGTACTGCGGTACAGTATTTATTATCGTCGCGGGACATTCGTCCTTCGTGCCGGCGTCAGCGCATGGTCCAGAGATCTGAAGTCGCGTGAACGGGGAAAGATTTGCCGACTGGCCGATAGATGGCAGGCACAGCGCCGGCCGGCCGGGAATAATACTGCCCTGAAAAGGTGTTGCACAGTGGGGCAAGAAAATGACAACGGCACCCGGTGTTCCCAGGCGGTCACCCATCCAAGTACTAACCGGGCCCGATGCTGCTTGACTTCAGTGATCGGACGGGAACTGGTATTTTCAGCATGGTATGGTCGTTGCCGATGGTCGACGATGTGGTCGCCGGTTTTGATGAGTTGGCCTCAGAAAGGATGAGAATGCTGCCATATATAGAGCAACTTTTGAACAAACAACTGTTGTGTTAACGCAGGAAAGTCATCCGATGTTCATTGTAAAGATGATTCATCATTTTGTTTTTCGAAATTTCCAAAAACGCCAGAAACTGTCCTTCACTCAACAAACAAAATGTGAAAACGGCAAAACAAGCAAAGACGAATATTCAAATTTGTATTGCTTATCTGTATACGCAGCTCGCACGACGGACGACGAGCCAAAAATCACATGCATTGTTTGTATCGTCACTTATGAAATGGCGCAAACTCGGTTTGCAGAAGCGCCTTTCAGCTCCCATTATCAATGCTCTTGTACGAACAATTTCCCATTGTCTATGTTGTGTGCACAATTATATGACGATGCATTATTTACTTCGTGACATTCCTTTCCATGTACAAAAAAGCACTGAGCACTGAAGAGAGAGAAATTATAATCCTAACAGGCATTTCCACTTTTCTCTCGAAACAGGCCAAAATAGGGTTGGAGCGCGAACGCAACCTACCCCGCTAACAAAAATAGTACTCCCGAGTTATCCACATTTGGGATAATCGCAGGGGTCAACCCAACCGAAGTGCAATGGAAGGGCCTCGTCCTGGGGGAACCGCCTTCGTGATCACGGTGTCCCCTGAGCCAGGTAAGTATGAGTCGCGGCGGCGATCTTTTCGTACATGTAGTCTCCTGACTCTGGCAGTTTGACTTCCGTTAGATGGCTTCTGACAGGGTACATGTCAGATAGATGTATTACATGTCCCAATGTGAAGCTGACAAACAGTATTGTAATGCGATACAGGTCATCGATTTGAAATATACCAATGTCTTGTCCGTTGATTTAAGATATTTACCAATATATCATGCAAAGTTAGCCGCTTCTTGACAGCGCCATCTGTGAAATGCTATTGGAACTTAAGGTTCTGTTTTTCTGATGAGTATTACTGGGTATATATACATTCTGAGGCCTATTTCACAAAGAAGTTAGTAATTACACATGTTTGCGATTACAAACGCAAGCAAATATTGCAAACCTCACTAAAAGACATTTCACAAACATTCGCCACCTCTGAATTACCGATTGTACAGAAAATTGTAAACACAAATGTTAGTACAGCAGAAAGCTTAAATCAAGAACGTTTGTATTGCACTTGATGCTAGTGACAAATAATTTGATTGCTAACAAATTAATTTAACAAATATTGACATTGTGGTTTATTTTTTTATTCAATATAAAATTAGTTTCAGGGAGAATAATCTTTTAATTAACATTTCATCGGAATGCAAACTCGGATCGTAAGAATAAATCTTGGTAAGCAGTTAGAGTAGCCGGATTTTGATCATTCACTAGGTGGCGGAGCATAACAACAGAACTACTCTTAAAAGAAAGATCGTTGAATTTCTCGACCATTTGTTCACCTAACCTAGCCGATTTCCTACGTCGTAAAGGGTGAATGAAGGTTCACTGCACATTGCACAAGACATCGTTGGCCGCTGCAATTCTATCGCCATGCGGGCTCTCCGCGCGCGGGGCGCCGCCCCTCACAGCGCAATCGGTAAGGTGCACTGGGACTCTCTCGGGGAAATAACTTTTTGCAATTTCTGAAATTCAGAACCCCTGGGTTTTGTGAAATTCAAACTACAGACATGTGTAAAAATTATTTGTAATTACAAAGAAATTCTTTGTAATTACAAACTTTTTTGCTGTGTGAAATAGGCTTCAGATGGCGTTATCCGCGCAATGTAATTACCGAGCGGTTTCTCGTCAGCTTACTAGACAAATTTACATTTAACCCGGCCCGACCGACCCGGCCATACAGACGCTTTTCGGAAGCTAATAACTTTGCAACCACTGCTCCGATTGATATCGGGTTTTCACCATTGTGTTCAACTTCAACCCTGTGTAAAATATAAATAGCATGAAAACAGTCATAATGATTCAACATATATTAACATTGGAATGATGTTTAGAAGGGCAAATGCACAACACCGATCTGGATTTATTTGAGGGTGAAGCCTGCAGGCTGAGGTAGGTCTTAGGTACCTATAGGTTCCATGCTGTCTTGTTGGTTGATTGCGCTTGATGACTGTGGAGCAAGCATCAAGCTTGATGCTTGATGACTGCGCTTGAGCCTGTGGAGGAAAACGGGCTACTAATAGCATTCTTAGTATCAGTTTTAGGGTTCTGGTTTGCCAATAGGTATACCTTAGTTTAGGGAGTTTAAAATTCACAGTAAAACTGGGGGAAAAGAGTGGAAAAATATAATCCATAGGGTGTCATTTCCCACCAAAATTGTCCAATCCTAGGACGCAAGCCGCACAAAACGACGCTTCCGTCACAAATGCTGCTACTCGTCGGACTTGTTCGCTGGCGACATACGTATTGTCATTGTGTGATGCCATCGCAGTTCATCGCCGTGCCAATGGTGCCCCGGTACGGCGCGCGGACGGCGAGACTTGTTTGCGTGATTTTAACCAAAGCTTTTGGTAGATCGGGCAACGGACGATCCCTTGTACTATTTTCGAGATTCGCCCGTAAAATAGCTTGCGAATTTTCGTAGGAGTAGCTTGGGACCCAAACTTTTCTTGTGATTCCGAGCCAGCGGATGTGCAGCCTGCGCCAGCAATGCGACAGCCTACGCCGGGGCCGATGGTCCGCGCCAGGCGTCGGCGAATCGTGGTCATGTCGCCGGTGAGCGGCGTGACCTCGCCGGCAGTGACGCCAACAGCCCTCGCTTGCTGGTCAGCCGATGTGGTGATGGTCACATCGGCTGCGCCATTCGGCGGGCAATTGTCGGCGCCGTCACGGCCGTCGGCGCAATTGGCTGCGCCGGTAACCGGCCAGCCGTCAGCGCCCAAGTCGTGCTAAACTTGTCGAAACGTCAGTACCTCATCGGACGCGACGATGACGTCATAAGAGTCCACTGAGTCTACGAGGTCCGCCAGCAACTTGGCGAATTTGAAAAACCGCAACATTTAACATAACATATAGCGCAAGCAATCGTCATGACCGAGACCGCTACTGCTGCTCCGGCCGCCGCTGCCGCCAAGGCGGCAAAAGCCAAGTCGCCACGCGCCAAGCCCGCCCACCCACCGACCAACGAGATGGTGCAGGGCGCCATTAAGGGGCTCGGAGAGCGCGGCGGGTCGTCGCTGATCGCCATCAAAAAGTACATTGCCGCTAACTACAAGGTGGACGTCGAGAAGCTCTCGCACTTCATCAAGAAGGCCCTCAAGTCGGGAGTGACCAGCGGCAACCTGGTGCAGACCAAGGGCAAGGGCGCCAGCGGTTCGTTCAAGCTGTCGTCTGCCACCGCGAAGCCGGCCAAGCAGGCTGACAAGGCGCCCAAGAAGAAGCCGGCCGCCGCCAAGCCGGCCGCCAAAAAGACTCCGAAAAAGGCTGCTGCCAAGAAGCCGGCCGACAAGAAGAAGGCTGCGAAATCGCCGGCCAAGGCCATGAAGCCCAAGGCCAAGCCGACCAAGGCCAAAAAGGCCAAGTCGCCGGCGAAGAAGCCCAAGGCGCCCAAGCCGAAAAAGTCTCCGGCCAAGAAGCCAGCCGCCAAGAAGACGGCGGCCAAGAAGTAGACGTCGCCAGCGCACGCACGCCACAATGGCTCTTATTAGAGCCACGCACAGTACTCGCTTGGCATGTGATCGCAGATGCTTATAGTTGGCAAATCGTTTGCGTTAAGGCAACCGATGATCCGGAATGACGCGCCGTCTCCGGCAAGGATGCATTACTAAATTGTGGTCACGCGAAAACGCCTCTTCCGAACTCAGGAACCATCCTGTCAGCCAACAACTTCCCACCGCCCCTCCCTCCGCAGCCCGTCATCGGACGCCGAACCATGTCATCTGATGCCGAGCCGAGTCCCGCACCGGCCGCCACAATGGGTAGTTCAGATAGACACTCGAGCCGGCAGCGACCGCTGCACACTGACATGCGACACAGACCGCAGACGACCATACACTCTCACGACAATCAAGCCACATCAATATCACGTGATATTCAGTACCGTCATATTATAGTAGTAGGATACTAGGTCCGTACTGGTACTTTCAGCATGGTATGGCCATTGTCGTCGGAAAGGCGATGATTCACAAAGCATATTGGCGGATGCCGCGAGACTGGGACTGCATATATAAATGACGCAATATCGAGGTCTCGACATTGTGCGCCAGTCATCTGTGATCAAGGTCTAAGCTCGGATTGCATGGTCTTGAAAAAGACCTATTGTTGCCGTTGGGCTCGGCGTCGGTCGACACAGATGAATGATGATGACGGTGATGATGACGGGTGATGACGGCGAGAGGGATGTCGATCGGCGTCGGCCGTTCAGCTGACCAGCTTACTTGCTGCTGGTGTACTTTGTGACGGCCTTGGTGCCCTCGGACACGGCGTGCTTGGCCAGCTCGCCGGGCAGAAGCAGACGGACGGCCGTCTGGATCTCCCGAGAGGTGATCGTCGAGCGCTTGTTGTAGTGCGCCAGACGAGAGGCCTCTGCGGCGATGCGCTCGAAAATGTCGTTGACGAACGAGTTCATGATGCTCATGGCCTTGGACGAGATGCCGGTGTCCGGGTGCACCTGCTTCAGCACCTTGTAGATGTAGATGGCGTACGATTCCTTCCTCTTCTTCCTGCGCTTCTTGTCGCCCTTGGAGATGTTCTTCTGGGCCTTGCCCGCCTTCTTGGCGGCCTTTCCGCTAGTCTTCGGTGGCATCGTTGGCGTGCTGGGGGGTGCGCGAATGTGTGATCGCTGCATCGCCCGCCGTGGTAGTCGGGCAGCGACGGTGGCGCCACCGCATGCGCTCGCCGTGCCCGGATCGGCCGCCAACGGGCCGGCGGGTGTTCATAAAAGCAGCTCGCGCGATTTCAGCAGTGTGTTTTGTGCGCTGGAGAGACCACAAACTCGCAAGCATGTCTGGACGCGGCAAGGGTGGCAAGGTGAAGGGCAAGTCCAAGTCCCGCTCATCCCGGGCGGGTCTGCAGTTCCCGGTGGGCCGTATCCACCGTCTGCTCCGCAAGGGCAACTACGCCGAGCGCGTCGGTGCCGGCGCCCCCGTGTACCTGGCGGCCGTCATGGAGTACCTGGCCGCTGAGGTGCTCGAGCTGGCCGGCAACGCTGCCCGTGACAACAAGAAGACCAGGATCATCCCGCGTCACCTGCAGCTGGCCATCCGCAACGACGAGGAGCTGAACAAGCTCTTGTCGGGCGTGACCATCGCCCAGGGTGGTGTGCTGCCCAACATCCAGGCGGTGCTCCTCCCCAAGAAGACGGAGAAGAAGTAA
The DNA here is from genome assembly GCA_036785665.1 of Chirona hameri. Taxonomy (NCBI): domain Eukaryota; kingdom Metazoa; phylum Arthropoda; class Thecostraca; order Balanomorpha; family Balanidae; genus Chirona; species Chirona hameri. Next base: position 7,681 of record JAXIVJ010015492.1, on the reverse strand, counting down.
GCTGTCTCGCTGTGTGCGACGTCAAACAGGCCTTTTTGAAGGCCACGCAATACTCTCGTTGAGACTGATCACAGATGGGCCCGGGCGGCAGTCATTTCACAGCGCACGGATACTTTCCTCATTCCAATGCACAAGTATCCATGCAGGCCCCATATTGCTAGATTGACACAGCTCTGGGCCGCTCCCATACTTACCGTCACAAATATGAGTTATTCGCTCCTCGAGCATACGCGTTGAACGGTGAGGAGGAATTGGTGTCGGGAGAAGAAGAAGAAAAAAACAAAAACAAAAAAAACAATGGCGCCCCATGCTTGGTGCCAATTTGTTCCATCAAAGGTACACACTTGTTTGTCAGCTTAATCGCTTTTACGCATCTCTGTTTGGTATTCACGCACAAAGTTCGGTCACCTGTGCGTGTTAGCTGCATTTCACGCGCGGCGCCAGGCACCTAGTCTAGGTGACGCCACACCGCCGGCGCCGGCACTTGGGGCCACTTCGCGCGCTTTTTCGAAAATTTGACGCCAACGGCGGCGCGTCGCCCGTTGGTGGCGCAGATCAGGTAACCGCTGGACCGTGCGCCAGAAGGGCGGTGGAGGTCAGATTGCACACCGCGGCCGATCGCATTCGCTCGCTGCTCTGCGGCCCTACCGAGGGGGCGACCGCAGAATCGAAGTAGGTCATCTCAACGTGTCCACTAGTTCGCTAGCTAGCCAGTGTATGGAATGGATTATATAATTGTATTACACAAATTATGCTCTATCGTACTTCAAGGTGTTCTAGCAAATCCTAAGCGAAAATAGTTCCATTGAACTTGCGCTACACACCACGTTTTGTTGAATAACCTAAAACATTCTTTCTTTGCGTGCTATTTTAGAAAACGCTCCAGTCGCATCAGCCCAAAATTCCACAAAATGGTCTAATTTGGACCTGAAGAAGAAAGAAAGAAAGAAAGAAAAAATGGACAGTAGCCATTTCGTATTTATAGACTTTGCACATAACCCGACAACTGTGATCAACTTTCTTAGAGCGAGTGATTGGCCTTTAAAAAGGCCTGTTTTCAATGCCGCTTGCCACTCCGTCTTAAGAGTGTCCGCTTAGCCGCCGAAGCCGTACAGGGTGCGTCCCTGACGCTTCAGGGCATAGACGACGTCCATGGCGGTGACAGTCTTGCGCTTAGCGTGCTCGGTGTAGGTGACAGCGTCACGGATGACGTTCTCCAGGAACACCTTCAGGACGCCGCGAGTCTCCTCGTAGATGAGACCGCTGATGCGCTTCACGCCGCCACGGCGAGCCAGACGACGGATGGCTGGTTTTGTGATCCCCTGGATGTTATCACGCAACACTTTGCGGTGCCGCTTGGCTCCGCCCTTTCCCAGTCCCTTGCCTCCCTTGCCACGTCCAGTCATCTTGACGACTTTTAACTTGCGTTGTGGTGTTTTCTGACGTTCGTTTCGTTTTAGTGCGTCACGTGACCGCGGTGGGCGCTACGATCGTTGAGACTAACTGCGCATGCGCGACCTGAAACCCGAAACCTCGAGAGCTCGAATTCACAAATGTGGCGCCAAATTCGAACATTGAAAAATGGCGCGCACAAAGCAGACCGCTCGCAAGTCCACCGGTGGCAAGGCGCCGCGCAAGCAGCTGGCCACCAAGGCCGCTCGTAAGAGCGCGCCGGCCACTGGCGGCGTCAAGAAGCCCCACCGTTACCGTCCCGGCACGGTGGCGCTGCGTGAGATCCGCCGCTACCAGAAGAGCACCGAGCTGCTGATCCGCAAGCTGCCGTTCCAGCGTCTGGTGCGCGAGATCGCCCAGGACTTCAAGACGGATCTTCGCTTCCAGAGCAGCGCCGTGATGGCCCTGCAGGAGGCTAGCGAGGCCTACCTGGTCGGTCTGTTCGAGGACACCAACCTGTGCGCCATCCACGCCAAGCGCGTCACCATCATGCCCAAGGACATCCAGCTGGCGCGCCGCATCCGTGGCGAGCGTGCCTAAGCACCAGTGCTTGCGCTTGCACACCAACCCCACCCAACAGGTCCTTATCAGGACCAGACACCCGCTAATGGAATACGTCAGGATGTGCGACACGGCCACATTGTTTCCACATGCAAACGTGCATAGGTGACGGGTGTTAGATCGGTATGACATGACAGTCATGCGATACTGATGCTAAGACAGTCAAAAATAAAGCAAGATATTGCTTTTAAATGTGGTTTGGATATTGTCCACATGTCTTTGTTTGAATTTAAAGAGAGAGAAATTTTAAAAAAATGCGAGATAGCAGCCGTCGTGTAGCCCTTGCCATTTGCTATCTATTGACTTCTTTCTGTTGAATTTTGCGCAAAATATGGCATTTGTACGGACGGTCTGTTAAACTATATTATACATCCTAAAAGTTTTTCCTGTGATATGAGGGCTATTTTTTTTTCTCTCGGGACTCTTGGGTCCGCCCGCCCCGTGATTCAACAGTTTGTGATTCAACGTGCAAAGTTGTGACCACTTTAATGATAAAATAGTCATTTTCAGGGTTGAAATCGGTACTCGCAAACGACGATTGCACGCAGAACGCTGATCCGCTGAGCACCATTTTGCAGGCGAGTGTACAATGTGTGTCACACAACAAAGCTGTGTCGGTGATCACGCATTTCTGCTTCCGCTCTCGGCGGACCCCACTTGTCACACCGCTGCACTTTTTCACAGTCTATATTGCGGAAGGCGAAATCACACGACGAAGGAGCCGACCGCTCTGCACGGAGGCTGGGAGAGAGCACAGAGCCGTCCGATCAGCGCGACAGTCTAGTGAGAACAGAGCGGGAGACATGTTGACAGCGGCTTAAATGCGGCGGCGAGGAAATGAGGGGTCGCGAGAAGGGTTAGACAGGGCAGGGCGCGTAGTGAGACCTGGCGAAAACACGCGAGGCGCGACGCAGCGCGCTGTTTGAACAGGTGGCCCGGCGAGTCGCGGCGCGGGGCACTATCATAACACCACGGGTGTGCCGGGCCGCCGCGCTCACTGCCGGTAGACAATGGCAACCAGCCGGATGTTTCCGAAAACAGCCGACCGGGCCGCGGCTCCTCACACACAGGCGGACAAATACCTCTGCGTCTCACACAGCCTGCCTGGCACGTCCGCTCGACGTGATGAAATGATGACATTTCTTATTCACGGACGTTGCGTGGCTCGACAGAAGCAAAACAAAACACTAGGACACTAACAAATTCAACTTCACGCATGTATACACAAACAAAACGTAACATTCATATACACTAACACGAAACGAAAGTCATACATATCATCATACATAAAAGTGATTACATATGGATTTACAGGATACACTTCTACATGGGACCAGTGTCAACACCATCCATGTGGTGCTATTGTCAGTTTTCATCATATGGTGCAATCATTGGGCAGTCGGTGCCTATGTGAACTGAAGTAACACACTGTCATGCTTAAACTATTATTGTGACCAATTTTCCCTTGCCACACAATTATAACAAATATAGTTTGTTATTCACGGCTTGTGAAGCCTCTTGTGGCGCCTTGTTGGCTCGTGAAGCCTTCTCTGCTTGTGGAGCCTTCTCGGCTTGTGAAGCCTTCAGGTTCAGATTTGTGTATTACACCGCAAATACCAATGAAGGTCCTGGTGGTAACATATAGACAAATATATACATATATTTATATATATGTATATATTTTATATATATATATATATATATATAGTTTGTTATTCACGGCTTGTGAAGCCTTGTCGTCTTGTGAATGAAGCCTGTTCCTAAGGCCTGTTGGTGCCTAAGGCCTGTACTCACCTGTTCAACTCACCTGTTTGGGTTCCTGGTCTCCTCATGGCAAATAGGAAGAAAGACTGTTGGGAACTGACAGATGGGAAATGGAACCCATAAAGGAAAAGACACGCCAGCAACTCCGAGACACATGACAAGACAGGAGAACCATAAACCAATGTGCAGTGGTCTGGAGCAGCTGGATAGATGCGACATGAAACTAGCACGGTTGCATGCAAATCAACACAGAGAAGTTTAGACAGCAAGTGAGATTAGACAATGGATAATATTTGGGGATATAGGAGGTAAGGAGTTCCTTGCTCATGCTACAGAAGATATGCATACAATGTGTCAAAAAAAAAACAGAGTTTCTGCGAGTAGTGCCTTGAATGATTATGATTGTAAGTTCTCCTTGCATACCACCTGTTCAGGAAGAGAGTTCCAAACCCTCGCACAACGCACAGAAAAACATATTTGCCTGATGTCTGTTTGGGTGCGTGGGTGGCTGATGTTGTACATATGACCGCTTGTGCAAGACTGAGGAGCCAGTATGAAGAGATCGGTGACAGAAATGGGCCTCTTGCCATGGAAGATTTTCCAGTATTGAATAAGATTGGCACGGAGAAGCCTTCCTTGTACAGAGTACTTTTCGGCTTCTTCTCAACCTTTCTACCTTCTCGGCTTGTGGGGCCTTGTTGGCTTGTGAATGAAGCCTTGTCGTCTTTTGAATGAAGCCTTCTCTGCTTGTGAAGCATTCAGATTCATGTATTACACCGCAAATACCAGTGAAGGTCCTGGTGGTGGTGGTGGCTGCACATGTACCGTCTTTCGCGATTAAAGATTCATAGTGGGTCCAACACATTTGTTAACTGTTCCATAGTATTACAATCTACAATGCTTTGGGCTAATATATTCCATTCTCGTATTGTTCTAGGAAAAAATGAGGTATGGTATGAAAGAAGTCGGGACTGTATATTAACCTGATCTTCCATTGGTGATCTCTACGTCCTAAGTAATTTGGTCTGGCAATAATGTTGTCAACATTTACTTTACTGGACTCAGTTTGAAAGGATTGGTCAAACTAGGGACCTTAACAGTTCCCTTGGCCTTTTGGGGACATTTACTAAAGACTCTATTTGCAAACCTTAGGACCCGATTGCCTTTCCCTATCATTTTTGATATATGCGCATTCCACTTCATATTGTCTGATATTAATAGGTACACCAAGGTACTTTTTATTGATTTACAACTTGAATTAGACTTCCATTTTTTAACATACTGTGGTAGTGTTACTGGCCTTATTTTGTGACATTCGCATGATTGCACACTTAGAAACATTCAAGTGCGCAATCATTGGATTGGATAGAAACGTGGCTTTCAGGACGCCAGCAAAGGGTTATATTGAATGGGTGCCAATCACAATGGAAGGAGGTTCTCAGTGGGGTTCCACAGGGCTCAGTCCTGGGCCCATTGCTTTTTATAATATTTGTGAATGCAATTGAGAACAGTATAGACAGCAAAGTCTTGAAATTTGCAGACGATCTAAAAGTTGTCAGGATTATTAGAGGAAAACATGATCAGGATGTTTTTCAATCAGATCTGGACAAGCTAGTTGAGTGGTCTGAAGCATGGCAGATGAAATTCAATTTGAGTAAATGTAAGATTATGCACGCTGGACGGGTTAGCAGTAAACATAGGTATGAAATGGGTGGGCAGAAAATGGAGCAGATTGAAAAGGAAAGAGATTTAGGTGTCGTGGTAAACAATAGACTATCAGCGTCAGACCAGGTTGTAGAAGCTAGGAAAAAGGCACTTAGAATGCTAGGGGCCATTAACAGAAATGTTTCCTACAAGAGTGAAAAGGTAATAACAAAACTGTATTGTGCATACGTTAGACCACATTTGGAGTATTGTGTACAAGCCTGGTCTCCAACATATGAGAAAGATTGCTGGTTGTTAGAAAGAGTTCAAAAAAGGGCAACAAAAATGATTAATTGTCTTGGTAGTTTACCTTATGAAGATAGATTAAGGAAATTGGGTATGTTTTCACTTAGATATAGAAGGCTAAGAGGAGATCTAATTGAAGTCTTCAAATTTGTAAATAGTCAGCATTCTGGATATTTAAAGGGTATGTTTGAGTTCAATAGGGAAAATCGAGGTAGAGGTCATCAGCATAAACTCATTATGAAACAAAGTAGGACTAGGCTATGACAGTCATTTTTCAGTAGAAGGGTTGTAGGACATTGGAATATGCTACCAGGGGATGTCGCTGATGCAGTGACACTTGCTTCCTTCAAAATTAGATTAGATAAATACTTTACAGAGAAGGGATTAGTTCATAAATACTCGTGGGATTAGCCTTCTTTTATGCAGGTAGAGTAAGGTGATTTGAAGGGGCGAGACTGGTGGAGGGGGGTGCAACCTCGGATGGGCCCAAGAGGCTCTTTGTTGCACTTTTCTTTTATGTCTTTATGTCTTTATGTCATGCGAATGTCACAAAATAAGGCAGTAAGCCTTGTCGGCTTGTGAAGCTGAAATTGTGCTGCCTTTTTTTTTAAGTAGCCAAGTATACAACAATTATACGCATGCTTTAAAAAGTTATTTTTAATTACTTGAGAAATTTGGGAAATAATGATGTTTTGATGACGTCATGTTGTTGTTTTTGGAAAAACGATAAATGTTTGAAAAATCGTAGAAAACAGAGCTTTGAAGCAAATTGCAAACGCAATTAAGCAAATATATAAAATTTAATTTGCTTTAAAATGGCACTCTCGGATTTGCGAAATTTTGGGTTTTTGACCCCCAAAATGATAAAAAAGTGATTTTTGGGGAACATCAGCACAAAATCAAAATTTTCGAAGATGTCAAAAAAACGGAATACATATGAGATAACTGAGTATGGACAATGCTCAAACCATATTTCAAACACATATCTCCATTTTTGACCGAGTGATGGCTCCATAAGTGTAAGAAATTCATGACGTTATTTTTTTTAATAACTTTTTGGGAATTTGTTGACCAGATACGAATAAATAATGACCTTTTCTGTATTTCTGAGACCAAACTGGTCTAGGAACAGCTTTTTTATTTACATTTATCAATTTCTCATTTTGAGGTTTTCTGACAGAGCAAAATCGCTGTTCTGGACTGTACTGGAAGGTCACTCGTTGACCCGAAACCTAAAAATTGCATACCGTTAGATTCCGAACATGACAGGCCAACCCCCTTCAAATGCCACGTGACCATAACGGGGCGGAGCATGACCATATATGGCAGGTCCAAAGGTTGATTTTTTTTTGGCGCACTTCGGCCATTGTTTTGCCGCACTATTATTTTGCCGGTGTAGGTATTGATCACGTGATACATTTATTATTGCTAAACAGTCAACTCCTCGTATTAATTTATTACTGACCAATCTGTCAATATTGGTCAGGTCAGTAATACATTCATATGAGGAGTTTGCATCAGCTGAGGGCGGGCTTGGTCACCTGATAAATGCAGCCATGTTTTGTCTGTATTGACTAGGGAGGGTCTAAAAAACTGTCCAGATTAGCAGGCAAGCCCATGCTCCGAAACTACTGGACCGATCTGAGTGATTTTTTCACAATGCAATTCGAACTGGTCGGAATGGGTGCCGTTTGCCTTTTATATACTTCAGTCTAATCTAAATGAACCAAATTCGATAAAAACCTGTAGTTCAATTTGTCAGGCAAGCCTATGCTCCGAGGCTATGGGACCGATCCTTCACCATTCGATCACCATTGTGTCACCACCATTGTGTCCCAACGGGCTGGCATCATACTTCGTTTTACATTAGTGATTACGCTTCCACGATACGCTAAAAATTTCGAAAAAAAAAACTGAATATGTATATTCAGTTCAATGTGAGTTGTAATCTTCC
>JAXIVJ010015491.1:0-31453 GCA_036785665.1 Chirona hameri | reverse complement strand
GTGATGATGCGTATGACTCAATGTTTTACCTCTTTTAATAGCGCAATACTTGTGTATTTGAGTTCTTCATTTTAAAGTATATTACTACAATATGTGTTTGTAAAATGACTCTTGTGCTGAAAAGCCGTGTTTCTACGGATGCCATATGAATACATGATGATGAGGATGGCCCACACCCACACCCACCACACCACACCCACCACACCCACACCCACCATACCCACACCCACCACACCCACACCCACCACACCCACACCCACCACACCCACACCAACCACACCCACACCCACCACACCCACACCCACCACACCACACCCACCCACCACACCCACACCCATCACACCCACACCCACCACACCCACCACACCCACCACACCCACCACACCCACTACACCCCCACCCATGACACCCACCACACCCACACCCACCACACCCACACCCACCACACCCACACATACCACACCCACACCCACCACACCCACACCCACCACACCCACCCACCCACCCACACCCCACCCCACACCCACACCCACCACACCCACACCCACCACACCCACACCCACCACCCCCACACCCACCACACCCACACCCACCACACCCTCACCCACCACACCCACACCCACCACACCCACACCCACCACACCCACACCCACCACACCCACACCCACCACACCCGCACCCACCACACCCACACCCACCACACCCCGCACCCACCACACCCACACCCACCACACCCACACCCACCACACCCACACCCACCACACCCCACCACCCACCACACCCACACCCTCACACCCACACCCACCACACCCACACCCATCACACCCACACCCACCACACCCACACCCACCACACCCACACCCACCACACCCCACACCCACCACACCCACACCCACCACACCAACACCCACCACACCCACACCCACCACACCCACACCCACCACCACCCACACCCACCACACCCACACCCACCACACCCACACCCACCACACCCACACCCACCACACCCACACCCACCACACCCACACCCACCACACCCACACCCACCACACCCACACCCACCACACCCACACCCACCACACCCACCACACCCACACCCACCACACCCACACCCACCACACCCACACCCACCCACACCCACACCCACCACACCCCACACCCACCACACCCCACACCCACCACACCCACACGCCACCACACCCACCACACCCACACCCACCACACCCACACCCCACCACACCCACACCCACCACACCCACACCCACCACACCCACACCCACCACACCCCCCACACCCACACTCTCCTCACCCACACCCACCGCACCGACACCCACCGCACCCACACCCACCACACCCACACCCAACACACCCACACCCACCACAACCACACCCACCACACCCCACCCACCACACCCACCACCCCACCACACCCACACCTACCACACCTACACCCACCACACCTACACCCACCACACCCACACCCACCACACCCACCACACCCCACACCCACCACACCCACCACCCACCACACCCACACCCACCACACCCACACCAACCACACCCACACCCACCACACCTAACCCCACCACACCTACACCCACCACACCCACACCCACCACACCCACACCCACCACACCCACACCCACCACACCCACACCCACCACACCCACACCCACCACACCCACACCCACCACACCCACACCCACCACACCCACACCCACCACACCCACACCCACCACACCCACACCCACCACACCCCACACCCACCACACCCACACCCACCACACCCACACCCACCACACCCACACCCACCGCACCCTCACCCACCACACCCACACCCACCACACCCACACCCACCACACCCACACCCACCACACCCGCACTCACCACACCCCACACCCACCCACACCCGCACCCACCACACCCACACCCACCACACCCACACCCACCACACCCACACCCACCACACCCACACCCACCACACCCACACCCACCACACCCACACCCACCACACCCACACCCATCACACCCACACCCACCACACCCACACCCACCACACCCACACCCACCACACCCACACCCACCACACCCACACCCACCACACCCACACCCACCACACCCACACCCACCACACCCACACCCACCACACCCACACCCACCACACCCACACCCACCACACCCACACCCACCACACCCACACCCACCACACCCACACCCACCACACCCACACCCACACCCACACCCACCACACCACACCCACCACACCCACACCCACCACACCCCACACCCACCACACCCACACTTACCACACCCACACCCACCACACCCACACCCACCACACCCACACCCACCACACCCCACACCCACCACACCCACACCCACCACACCCACACCCACCACACCCACACCCACCACACCACACCCACCACACCCACACCCACCACACCCACACCCACCACACCCACACCCACCACACCCACACGCACCACACCCACCACACCCACACCCACCACACCCACACCCACCACACCCACACCCACCCACACCCACACCCACCACACCCCCCCACACCCACACTCTCCTCACCCACACCCACCGCACCGACACCCACCGCACCCACACCCACCACACCCACACCCAACACACCCCACACCCACCACAACCACACCCACCACACCCTCACCCACCACACCCACACCCACCACACCCACACCTACCACCACCCTACACCCACCACACCTCACACCCACCCACACCCACACCCACCACACCCACCACACCCACACCCACCACACCCACACCCACCACACCCACACCCACCACACCCACACCAACCACACCCACACCCACCACACCCAAACCCACCACACCTACACCCACCACACCCACACCCACCCACCCACACCCACCACACCCACACCCACCACACCCACACCACCACACCCACCACCCCCACCACACCCACACCCACCACACCCACACACACACCACACCCACACCCACACACACACCCCACCACCCACCACACCACACCCACCACACCACACCCACCACACCCACCACACCACACCCACCACACCACACCCACCACACCCACACCCACAACACCCACACTCACACACCCATACCCACCACACCCACACCCCACACCCACCACACCCACCACACCCACACCCACACCCCCCACACCCACACCCACCACACCCACACCCACCACACCCACACAACCGCACCCACACCCACCACACTCAAACCACCACACCCACACCCACCACACCCACCCACACCACACCCACCACACCCACACCACCACACCCACACCCACCACACACCTACACCCACCACACCCACACCCACCACACCCACACCCACCACACCCACACCCACCACACCACATCCACACCCACCCACACCCACACCCACCACACCCACACCCACCACACCCACACCCACCACACCCACACCCCACCACACCCACACCCACCACACCCACACCCACCACACCCACACCCACCACACCCACACCCACCACACCACACCACCCACCCACACCCACCACACCACACCCACCACACCCACACCCACCACACCCACACCCACCACAACCACACCACCACACCCACACCCACCACACCCACACCCACCACACCACACCCACCACACCCACACCCACCACCCACACCCACCACACCCACACCCACCACACCCACACCACCACACCACACCCACCACAGCCCACACCCACCACACCCACACCACCACACCACACCCACCACACCCACACCCACCACACCCACACCCACCACACCCACCACACCCACACCCATCACACCCACACCCACCACACCACACCCACCACACCCACACCCACCACACACACACTTACCACACCCACACCCACCACACCCACACCCACACCCAACCACACCCACCACACTCACACCCACACACACCACACCCACACCCACCACACCCACACCCACACCACACCCACACCCACCACACCCACACCACACACCCACACCCACCACACCCACACCCACAACACCCACACCCACCACACCCACACCCCACACCACACCCACACCCACCCACACCCACCACACCACACCCACCACCCACACCCACCACACCCACACCCACCACACCCACACCCACCACACCCACCCCACCACACCACACCCACCACACCCACAACCACCACATCCACACCCACCACAACCCACACCCACCACACCCACACCCACCACACCCACCACACCCACCACACCCACACCCACCACACCCACACCCACCACACCACACCCACCACACCACACCCACCACACCCACACCCACACCTACACCCACCACACCCACACCCACCACACCCACACCCACCACACCCACACCCACCACACCCACACCCACCACACCCACACCCACCACACCCACACCCACCACACCCATACCCACCACACCCACACCCACCAAACCCACACCCACACCCACCACACCCACCACACCCACACCCACCACACCCACACCCACCACACCCACACCCACCACACCCACACCCACCACACCCACACCCACCACAACCACACCCACCACACCCACACCCACCACACCCTCACCCACCACACCCACACCCACCACACCCACACCCACCACACCTACACCCACCACACCCACACCCACCACACCCGCACCCACCACACCCACACCCACCACACCCGCACCCACCACAACCCACACCCACCACACCCACACCCACCACACCCACACCCACCACACCCACACCCACCACACCCACACCATCACACCCACACCCACCACACCCACACCCACCACACCCACCACACCCACACCCACCACACCCACACCCACCACACCCACACCCACCACACCCACACGCACAACACCCACCACACCCACACCCACCACACCCACACCCACCACACCCACACCCACCACACCCACACCCACCACACCCACACCCACACTCTCAACACCCACACCCACCGCACCCACACCCACCGCACCCACACCCACCGCACCCACACCCACCGCACCCACACCCACCGCACCAATACCCACCGCACCCACACCCACCACACCCACACCCACCACACCTACACCCACCACACCCACACCCACCACACCCACCACACCCACACCCACCACACTCACACCCACCACACCACACCCACCACACCCACACCCACCACACCCACACCCACCACACCCACAACCACCACACTCACACCCACCACACCCACACCCACCACACCTACACCCACCACACCCACACCCACCACACCCACACCCACCACACCCACACCCACCACACCCACACCCACCACACCCACACCCACCACACCCACACCCACCACACCCACACCCACCACACCCACAACACCCACACTCACAACACCCACACCCACCACACCCACACCACCCACACCCACCACACCCGCCTCACCCACACCCACACCCCCACACCCACACCCACCACACCCACACCCACCACACCCACACAAACCGCACCCACACCCACCAAACGCAAACCCACCACACCCACACCCACCACACCCACCACAGCCATACACACCACACCCACACCAACCACACCACACCTACCACACCACACCTACCACACCACACCTACCACACCACACCTACCACACCACACCTACCACACCACACCTACCACACCACACCTACCACACCACACCTACCACACCACACCTACCACACCACACCTACCACACCACACCTACCACACCACACCTACCACACCACACCTACCACACCACACCTACCACAACACACCTACCAAACCACACCCACACCCACCACCGAGAGTGTGGCCGAGAGTTGACCATATTGTCACCGAGCGAGACCTTGTAATGGTGCATCGGCGTCTGAACAGCGCACATGCACCAACGTACTTGCGGGATCAGCTGCAGTATCGCGAACATGTGTCCGTAAGAGAAACCCGAGGCTCAGTAGCGGGGCTGCTGCAGTTGCCCCGAGTCCGCACAGAGTTCGCTCGACGCTCTTTCAGCTTCCGTACCGCGGCCCGGTGGAATGAGGCGCCGAGGGACGTGCGAGACGCCGGCACAGTGAGGGGGTTACGCACACGGATGCGAAAGTGGCTGGCCGCTGGTAAATGAATGTGATGATGCGTATGACTCAATGTTTTACCTCTTTTAATAGCGCAATACTTGTGTATTTGAGTTCTTCATTTTAAAGTATATTACTACAATATGTGTTTGTAAAATGACTCTTGTGCTGAAAAGCCGTGTTTCTACGGATGCCATATGAATACATGATGATGATGATGGCCCACACCCACACCCACCACACCCACACCCACCACACCCACACCCACCACACCCACACCCACCACACCCACACCCATCACACCCACACCCACCACACCCACACCCACCACACCCACACCCACCACACCCACACCCACCACACCCACACCCACCACACCCACACCCACCACACCCACACCCACCACACCCACACCCACCACACCCACACCCACCACACCCACACCCACCACACCCACACCCACCACACCCACACCCACCACACCCACACCCACCACACCCACACCCACCACACCCACACTTACCACACCCACACCCACCACACCCACACCCACCACACCCACACCCACCACACCCACACCCACCACACCCACACCCACCACACCCACACCCACCACACCCACACCCACCACACCCACACCCACCACACCCACACCCACCACACCCACACCCACCACACCCACACCCACCACACCCACACCCACCACACCCACACGCACCACACCCACCACACCCACACCCACCACACCCACACCCACCACACCCACACCCACCACACCCACACCCACCACACCCCCCCACACCCACACTCTCCTCACCCACACCCACCGCACCGACACCCACCGCACCCACACCCACCACACCCACACCCAACACACCCACACCCACCACAACCACACCCACCACACCCTCACCCACCACACCCACACCCACCACACCCACACCTACCACACCTACACCCACCACACCTACACCCACCACACCCACACCCACCACACCCACCACACCCACACCCACCACACCCACACCCACCACACCCACACCCACCACACCCACACCAACCACACCCACACCCACCACACCCAAACCCACCACACCTACACCCACCACACCCACACCCACCACACCCACACCCACCACACCCACACCCACCACACCCACACCCACCACACCCACCCCCACCACACCCACACCCACCACACCCACACCCACCACACCCACACCCACCACACCCACACCCACCACACCCACACCCACCACACCCACACCCACCACACCCACACCCACCACACCCACCACACCCACACCCACCACACCCACACCCACCACACCCACACCCACAACACCCACACTCACAACACCCATACCCACCACACCCACACCACCCACACCCACCACACCCACCACACCCACACCCACACCCCCACACCCACACCCACCACACCCACACCCACCACACCCACACAAACCGCACCCACACCCACCACACGCAAACCCACCACACCCACACCCACCACACCCACCACACCCACACCCACCACACCCACACCCACCACACCCACACCCACCACACCTACACCCACCACACCCACACCCACCACACCCACACCCACCACACCCACACCCACCACACCCACATCCACACCCACACCCACCACACCCACACCCACCACACCCACACCCACCACACCCACACCCACCACACCCACACCCACCACACCCACACCCACCACACCCACACCCACCACACCCACACCCACCACACCCACACCCACCACACCCACACCCACCACACCCACACCCACCACACCCACACCCACCACACCCACACCCACCACACCCACACCCACCACAACCACACCCACCACACCCACACCCACCACACCCACACCCACCACACCCACACCCACCACACCCACACCCACCACACCCACACCCACCACACCCACACCCACCACACCCACACCCACCACACCCACACCCACCACAGCCCACACCCACCACACCCACACCCACCACACCCACACCCACCACACCCACACCCACCACACCCACACCCACCACACCCACCACACCCACACCCATCACACCCACACCCACCACACCCACACCCACCACACCCACACCCACCACACACACACTTACCACACCCACACCCACCACACCCACACCCACACCCAACCACACCCACCACACTCACACCCACACACACCACACCCACACCCACACCCACCACACCCACACCCACACCCACACCCACACCCACCACACCCACACCCACCACACCCACACCCACCACACCCACACCCACAACACCCACACCCACCACACCCACACCCACCACACCCACACCCACCACACCCACACCCACCACACCCACACCCACCACACCCACACCCACCACACCCACACCCACCACACCCACACCCACCACACCCACACCCACCACACCCACACCCACCACACCCACAACCACCACATCCACACCCACCACACCCACACCCACCACACCCACACCCACCACACCCACCACACCCACCACACCCACACCCACCACACCCACACCCACCACACCCACACCCACCACACCCACACCCACCACACCCACACCCACCACACCTACACCCACCACACCCACACCCACCACACCCACACCCACCACACCCACACCCACCACACCCACACCCACCACACCCACACCCACCACACCCACACCCACCACACCCACACCCACCACACCCATACCCACCACACCCACACCCACCAAACCCACACCCACACCCACCACACCCACCACACCCACACCCACCACACCCACACCCACCACACCCACACCCACCACACCCACACCCACCACACCCACACCCACCACAACCACACCCACCACACCCACACCCACCACACCCTCACCCACCACACCCACACCCACCACACCCACACCCACCACACCTACACCCACCACACCCACACCCACCACACCCGCACCCACCACACCCACACCCACCACACCCGCACCCACCACACCCACACCCACCACACCCACACCCACCACACCCACACCCACCACACCCACACCCACCACACCCACACCCATCACACCCACACCCACCACACCCACACCCACCACACCCACCACACCCACACCCACCACACCCACACCCACCACACCCACACCCACCACACCCACACGCACAACACCCACCACACCCACACCCACCACACCCACACCCACCACACCCACACCCACCACACCCACACCCACCACACCCACACCCACACTCTCAACACCCACACCCACCGCACCCACACCCACCGCACCCACACCCACCGCACCCACACCCACCGCACCCACACCCACCGCACCAATACCCACCGCACCCACACCCACCACACCCACACCCACCACACCTACACCCACCACACCCACACCCACCACACCCACCACACCCACACCCACCACACTCACACCCACCACACCCACACCCACCACACCCACACCCACCACACCCACACCCACCACACCCACAACCACCACACTCACACCCACCACACCCACACCCACCACACCTACACCCACCACACCCACACCCACACCACACCACACCCACCACACCCACACCCACCACACCCACACCCACCACA
This sequence comes from Chirona hameri, assembly GCA_036785665.1. NCBI lineage: Eukaryota > Metazoa > Arthropoda > Thecostraca > Balanomorpha > Balanidae > Chirona > Chirona hameri. The sequence goes on along the minus strand of JAXIVJ010015491.1, from coordinate 21,704 downwards.
CCCACACCCACCACACCCACACCCACCACACCCACACCCACCACACCCACACCCACAACACCCACACTCACAACACCCACACCCACCACACCCACACCACCCACACCCACCACACCCGCCTCACCCACACCCACACCCCCACACCCACACCCACCACACCCACACCCACCACACCCACACAAACCGCACCCACACCCACCAAACGCAAACCCACCACACCCACACCCACCACACCCACCACAGCCATACACACCACACCCACACCAACCACACCACACCTACCACACCACACCTACCACACCACACCTACCACACCACACCTACCACACCACACCTACCACACCACACCTACCACACCACACCTACCACACCACACCTACCACACCACACCTACCACACCACACCTACCACACCACACCTACCACACCACACCTACCACACCACACCTACCACACCACACCTACCACAACACACCTACCAAACCACACCCACACCCACCACCGAGAGTGTGGCCGAGAGTTGACCATATTGTCACCGAGCGAGACCTTGTAATGGTGCATCGGCGTCTGAACAGCGCACATGCACCAACGTACTTGCGGGATCAGCTGCAGTATCGCGAACATGTGTCCGTAAGAGAAACCCGAGGCTCAGTAGCGGGGCTGCTGCAGTTGCCCCGAGTCCGCACAGAGTTCGCTCGACGCTCTTTCAGCTTCCGTACCGCGGCCCGGTGGAATGAGGCGCCGAGGGACGTGCGAGACGCCGGCACAGTGAGGGGGTTACGCACACGGATGCGAAAGTGGCTGGCCGCTGGTAAATGAATGTGATGATGCGTATGACTCAATGTTTTACCTCTTTTAATAGCGCAATACTTGTGTATTTGAGTTCTTCATTTTAAAGTATATTACTACAATATGTGTTTGTAAAATGACTCTTGTGCTGAAAAGCCGTGTTTCTACGGATGCCATATGAATACATGATGATGATGATGGCCCACACCCACACCCACCACACCCACACCCACCACACCCACACCCACCATACCCACACCCACCACACCCACACCCACCACATCCACACCCACCACACCCACACCAACCACACCCACACCCACCACACCCACACCCACCACACCCACACCCACCACACCCACACCCACCACACCCACACCCACCACACCCACACCCACCACACCCACCACACCCACCACACCCACTACACCCCCACCCATGACACCCACCACACCCACACCCACCACACCCACACCCACCACACCCACACCCACCACACCCACACCCACCACACCCACACCCACCACACCGACACCCACCGCACCCACACCCACCACACCCACACCCACCACACCCACACCCACCGCACCCACACCCACCGCACCCACACCCACCACAACTACACCCACCACACCCACACCCACCACTCCCACACCCACCACACCCAAACCCACCACACCCACACCCACCACACCCACACCCACCACACCCACCACACCCACACCCAACATACCCACACCCACCACACCCACACCCACCACGCCCAAACCCACCACGCCCACACCCACCACACCCACACCCACCACACCCACACCCACCACACCCACACCCACCACACCCATACCCACCACACCCACACCCACCACACCCACACCCACCACACCCACACCCACCACACCCACACCCACCACACCCACACCCACCACACCCACACCCACCACACCCACACCCACCACACCCACACCCACCACACCCACACCCACCACACCCACACCCACCACACCCACACCCACCACACCCACACCCACCACACCCACACCCACCACACCCACCACACCCACACCCACCACACCCACACCCACCACACCCACACCCACCACACCCACACCCACCACACCCACACCCACCACACCCACACCCACCACACCCACACCCACCACACCCACACCCACCACACCCACACCCACCACACCCACACCCACCACACCCACACCCACCACACCCACACCCACCACACCCACACCCACCACACCCACACCCACCACACCCACCATACCCACCACACCCACCACACCCACCACACCCACACCCACCACACCCACACCCACCACACCCACACCCACCACACCCACACCCACCACACCCACACCCACCACACCCACACCCACCACACCCACACCCACCACACCCACACCCACCACACCCACACCCACCACACCCACACCCACCACACCCACATCCACACCCACCACACCCACACCCACCACACCCACACCCAGCACACCCACACCCACCACACCCACACCCACCACACCCACACCCACCACACCCGCACCCACCACACCCACACCCACCACACCCACACCCACCACACCCACACCCACCACACCCACACCCACCACACCCACCACACCCACACCCACCACACCCACACCCACCACACCCACACCCACCACACCCACACCCACCACACCCACACCCACCACACCCACCACACCCACCACACCCACACCCACCACACCCACACCCACCACACCCACACCCTCCACACCCACACCCACACCCAACCACACCCACCACACCCACACCCACACCCACCACACCCACCACACCCACACCCACCACACCCACACCCACACCCACACCCACCACACCCACACCCACCACACCCACACCCACCACACCCACACCCACCACACCCACACCCACCACACCCACACCCACCACATCCACACCCACCACACCCACACCCACCACACCCACACCCACCACACCCACACCCACCACACCCACACCCACCACACCCACCACACCCACCACACCCACACCCACCACACCCACACCCACCACACCCACACCCACCACACCCACACCCACCACACCCACACCCACCACACCCACACCCACCACACCCACACCAACCACACCCACACCCACCACACCCACACCCACCACACCCACACCCACCACACCCATACCCACCACACCCACACCCACCAAACCCACACCCACACCCACCACACCCACACCCACCACACCCACACCCACCACACCCACACCCACCACACCCACACCCACCACACCCACACCCACCACACCCACACCCACCACACCCACACCCACCACACCCACACCCACCACACCCACACCCACCACACCCACACCCACCACACCCACACCCACCACACCCACACCCACCACACCCACACCCACCACACCCACACCCACCACACCCACACCCACCACACCCACACCCACCACACCCACACCCACCACACCCACACCCACCACACCCACACCCACCACACCCACACCCACCACACCCACACCCACCACACCCACACCCACCACACCCACACCCACCACACCCACACCCACCACACCCACACCCACCACACCCACACCTACCACACCCATACCCACCACACCCACACCCACCACACCCACACCCACCACACCCATACCCACCACACCCACACCCACCACACCCACACCCACCACACCCACACCCACCACACCCACACCCACCATATCCACACCCACCACACCCACACCCACCACACCCACACCCACCACACCCGCACCCACCACACCCACACCCACCACACCCGCACCCACCACACCCACACCCACCACACCCACACCCACCACACCCACACCCACCACACCCACACCCACCACACCCACACCCACCACACCCACACCCACGACACCCACACCCACGACACCCACACCCACCACACCCACAGCCACCACACCCACACCCACCACACCCACACCCACCACACCCACACCCACCACACCCACACCCACCACACCCACACCCACCACACCCACACCCACCACACCCACACCCACCACACCCACACCCACCACACCCACACCCACCACACCCACACCCACCACACCCACACCCACCACACCCACACCCACCACACCCACACCCGCCACACCCACACCCACCACACCCACCCCCACCACACCCACACCCACCACACCCACACCCACCACACCCACACCCACCACACCCACACCCACCACACCCACACCCACCACACCCACACCCACCACACCCACACCCACCACACCCACACTCACCACACCCACACCACCACACCCACACCACCACACCCACACCACCACACCCACACCACCACACCCACACCCACCACACCCACACCCACACCCACCATACCCCCTCCCACCACACCCACACCCACCACACCTACCACACCTACACCCACCACACCCACACCCACCTCACCCACACCCACCACACCCACCACACCCACACCCACCACACCCACACCCACCACACCCACACCCACCACACCCACACCCACCACACCCACACCCACCACACCCACACCCACCACACCCACACCCACCACACCCACACCCACCACACCCACACCCACCACACCCACACCCACCACACCCACACCCACCACACCCACACCCACCACACCCACACCCACCACACCCACACCCACCACACCCACACCCACCACACCCACACCCACAACACCCACCACACCCACACCCACACCCACCACACCCACACCCACCACACCCACACCCACCACACCCACACCCACCACACCCACACCCACCACACCCACACCCACAACACCCACACTCACAACACCCACACCCACCACACTCACCACACCCACACCCACCACACCCACACCCACCACACCACACCAACCACACCCACACCCACCACACCCACACCCACCACACCCACACGCACCACACCCACACGCACCACGCCCACACCCACCACACCCACACGCACCACACCCACACGCACCACACCCACACCGACCACACCCACCACACCCACCACACCCACCACACCCACCACACCACACCCACACTGTAACAGCCGGGATTGGGATTAGCCCTAGTTGGGATGGGATTAGCCCTAGCTCTGCGTGCTCTGTATTAGTTAGTTAGCTGTAAGACGGTTTTCTTATTTCGTTTTAGCCGCTGTCTGTGCCTTCCGCATTGCGCCATATCGTTTCGTTGGCGCCACAATGTCGGGCTCCCGCAGCCCAGGCTATCCATCACACGCACGGCATGTGACACGTGTATATGTTGGGTATTTTCTTAACGACGACCGAGCAGCTCTGCCTCGAGTCGAGCTGTCAGAGACTAGTGAGAGACTTGGAGCAAAAACCATAAAACTGTCAGTGATAGGGCGTATTGGGGAGCAGAGATATTCCACGCATCTAGTTGGCCTCGCTCGCTGTCACTGACCTCGCTCGCTGTCGGCGTCAGAAGGGCGGTGCCCAGCCACGGTTGCTAAGGACGACGACTAGTTGGAACCGGCTAGCGCCGGTATCTAATGACGTCAGAAGCGACCTTTGGCCTGAGTATAAAACGGCTCTCTGGCCGGCAGTAAGGGAGGTAAGCCAGTTCGAAGCTGGACCGAGTCGCGCTAACATCTCGTCTCTCTGTTGCCTCCGCCACTTGGACACTCTACTTTTGGCAATACAGTAACCATTGTTTACGTGGCACTCTGCCTGTGACCTGACTCTCTGTTGGCTAAGTGAACCGGAGTTGGCCTCTGTGTGTCTACTCTGCGTGTCTACTGCTTCAAATATCACCTCTGCCGTCTACCTCTGATCTTTGCCGAAGCTGGTGGGGTGCAGCCATTGCATCCACCAACAGCCACTGACGAGAGGGGGACGTTACATTGGTGCCTGGTGACCCGGATATCCGGTAACATCTAGACGTTCTGCCAACGCGTCTTCATGTTCGGACCCAGCCAGGAGAGTCAGACGCAGCTAGACCAGCTTCTAGTGACCATCCAGATACCCATCGTACCCGCCGAGAGGACGGAAGAGGACGCAGCTCATCCGAATCTGAGCCAGTACCACGCCGCTCACCACGTCAACCCGAACGGTCAGTGCGAGTGCTGGAACGCCGTCATCCCCGCCATCAGTCTTCTAGAAACTACGTCATCAGCTTTCTCCCGGACCTGCCCATACCACAAGGCCTATTTTTCCAGAAGATCTAACTTGACGGAACAGCACAACTGCGTCTGTCACTTTCAGCCTGACGCTCATCGCTGCACCGACTGCGGCTACTGCCATACCTGCGGGTGTGACCTGATCACCACTTCAACTGCGCAGTTCCACCGCTGCACCTGCACCTACTGCCTGGGACGCTGCTGCGGACTCAGTGTCCTGGCAAACCGCCAGACTGAAGCAACGTTAAAAAAAACACCAGTACCTGCGCGCCAGACAAGCAGAGAACCGCTGTGCCGTGGGAACATCGCCTAACCAGGTTGGTAAACCCCCGCGGTTTACACAAGAGGGCTGGTGCAACGTCCACCAGCTAGAGGATCAGTGCACACTACTCCGTGTAGCTGGCCGCTTCACCACCAACCTCGACAAGGGCGCAGCTCCATCAAACAGACGCTGGCCGAGCTCAAGCCCAACGGTTACCTGTGCGACGGTACAACCTCGACGCGGCGTCAGTGGAATTGGTTTTACCTATACGCAGCGGTACAACGAGTACTACCACACACCCAGCCCGATCAAGCCCGCAGCTGCCAAGCCCGCAGCTGCCAACGAGACACCGCTACTAACTGCACGGAGCCCCGCTGACAAGGCGCGTGCAGAGGAGCACGCAGCGCTGTGCGGCTGCGAGTCACCCGCCGGTTTCGCTAGTTCAGCTCTCGTGCCAAACGAGCCAGACTGGACGCCCACGCCTCTGGAAGGGACCAGCAGCACCGACGCAGCCCAAGCCCTGACCAGCCCCTCGACAACAGCTCAGGACCCCAGCGCCGACGACTGGTGAAAAGGACACTGCAGCAGCTACCTTGGGCCCGACCGACGACAGGTAAGTGCCTCACGCCAGTTCTCCCAGAAATTGCTGAAATACCTAACGATAACGTACAACCAATATCAAATATAGTCATGGAAAACGCTCAAGCCTTGGCGCAGCATATGACGCATTGTGTCAAAAGTCTCGGCAATAAGTTAGCTTTATCACAAACATTAACGCACAATAAAAAGACTACTTTCGACGGATCAAATGCTGATGTTTTTTCCAAATGGATGCGGGACATGGACGATGTGTACAGAGCTGTTGACAAAGACGAACAGGAAACCCTGTGGGCCGCCTCCCAACTTCTGAAAGGGACAGCTGCTGGCTTTTTCAGAGAGAAAGAGCCCATCTTGCAGACATGGCACCAGTTCAAAGCCATGATGGAGGAGCGCTATTCCCATTTAAACCCGGCAGCTCGCTCCAAACAAAAACTTAGACATGCTATCCAGAACACCAACGAAACTGTAGCAGACTTTGCTGAAAGAATTCGCCTTCCTGGAAACCAGGCTTACGCTGACAGACTGACGGAAAAAGAGGTGCTAGAGACCATCACTAATGCCTTCATAAATGGACTGAGAGACAGACGCCTCCAAGGTAGCATCGCCCGAAAAATGCCGACGACCTTGACTGACGCATACAAAATTGCCATGAACGAACAACGCATCAGCGAACACGTCTCAATGTTTACCGACAACTCATCCGCCCCTGAACCCATGGACTGCAACGCTATTACGCAAATGACTGATACCATGCAGCAGAAACTGGACTCTGTGACCGACAAACTTGCTGACATTTGCCAGGTACTTGCCACCCAGCAGCAGACGCCTCAACAGTCGTTCCAAGTCCAACCACAGGTGAACCAGCAGTACCAGCAACAACAGCGCCGTTTTCCTCCACAGCAATACCAGCAGCCACCGCCCCGTTTTCCCCAACGGCAGTACCAGCAGAACCGATTCAACCAACGTCCCCCTCAGCATCAGCCCGTACAAACCAGGCCACCGCACGGTACTAACGGGAGTACTTCACAGGAGTACCGCTGGACGATGGACAATCGCCCGATATGTCATTTCTGTGGCATCCCGGGCCATATTCAACGGGCCTGCCGTAAGCGAGCTACAGCAGTTCAGGGTCAGCCTCAGCACATGCAGCAGGAAAACTAGAGGAGCCTCACCCGGGAGAGGATAAAACGCAGACCGCGTATATCCTACAGGTAAGTGAAAACTGCCCATACATTGACATACACATCGGCACACATCAATTCAGAACACTTCTCGACACAGGCGCGCAACTTTCCCTAGTTAGCGAAGAATTTGTGAAATTATGTGACCCTCAGCTGGTCAAACCCACTCAAAACTTGTCAAAAATTACTTTACGCTCCGCTACCGGTCATACACTTGAAGTGTCTGACACAGTTCGAATTCGCATTACTCTTGGAAAAGTTAGAATGTATCATGAATTTGTAGTGGTGAAAGACTTCAAACATGATATGATCCTCGGAATCGATTTCTTGAAAGCTCGCAAAGCCATACTTGATTTTGAAAGTCAGACTCTCATTATCGGAAGCTCAGTGTACCCATTGAAAGAAAAACAAGGCGTCCAGACAAAGAAAGAAATAAATCTTGTGAGACTAGCGGAGGACGTAGACGTCTTCCCACGTTCAGACGTACAAGTCAAATGCTTCATTTCCAAAAAGAAGCGAGCTGGTGAAAATTTTGTAGTCTCACAACTGCCTTCCTCACCGTGTTTTGAGGACGAGCCAGGCATTTTGATGCCCAATGCTCTGGTCAAGCTATCCAAAAACAAACATATTCCTTGGGCTATTGTCAATGATACTGGCCGTTTCGTTCATTTAAAAAAAGGCCAAGTATTAGGAACAGCCACAAAGTACCGAGATGAAGAGCAGAGCTCAAACATCTCACCTGTAACTGCCGAAGAAAACAACCAAGGAGAACGCAATCAGACATCCTTTCAACGTTCAACTTGGCTCATATTCCCATTGAACGGCGTGAAGTACTGATCAAACTTTTGAAACCAAACCTAGACATTTTTGTGCAAAATGACGATGAATTGACTTCTACGAATATCACTGAGATGAGAATTAACACGCAAAATCATCCCCCGTCTTATCAACCCCCTAGACGACCCCCTTTAGCTTACCGACCCATTCTAGAAGAACAAGTTCGAGAAATGCTAAATGCTAACGTAATTCGACGAAGCAATTCACCATGGATGTCTCCGGTACTTTTAGTTCCAAAGAAAGATGGCTCTATGAGATTTTGTGTAGATTTTAGAAAAGTCAATGCCATTACAGTACGTCCAGCAGCCAGTATACCGTCAGCAGAAGACATCTTTTACGCGCTAGGAAAATCAAAGTTTCGAACTAGTTTAGATATGAAGCAAGGTTTTTGGCAAATTCCAATCAAAGAAGAAGACAAAGAGAAGACTGCTTTTGGCACAGATGCAGGTGTATTCGAGTTCAACAAGATGCCATTTGGAATGGCCGGATCTCCGGCTGTATTCCAAAATTGCATGAATGCAGTTTTGGGTGATATTCGCCATTTCGCACTTGCCTTTGTAGACGACATTATAGTGTTCAGTAAAACGTTTGAAGACCATATCAGGCACCTCGGAGAAGTGTTTGATAGACTGCGCAAAGCCAATCTCAAACTCAAAATTTCGAAATGTGATTTCATCAACAAAGAGCTTAATTACCTCGGCCACATTATCTCAGACAGAGGAATCTCGGTCGATTCCGAAAAAGTCTCAGTAATGAAAAATCTCCAGCCACCAGAAAATATTCGCGAAGTCCGCAGTTTCTTGGGTATGACTTCATACTACAGGAAATATGTTCCGAATTTCAGCAAAATCGCAAAGCCACTCACAGCCCTCACCCGCAAAAACGCTAGATTTAGATGGTCAGATGAAGCGCAGAGCGCATTCGAGTTCTTCAAGAATTCACTACTTCAAGCACCCATTTTGGCCTTTCCAGACATTTCGAAACCATTCAAGTTATATACTGACGCATCACAGTATGCAATGGGTGCTGTCTTGATGCAAGAACACGATGGTCACAATCGTGTTATTCAGTATGTGTCTCATCAGTTCTCAGAACAAAAACAGAAATGGCCTACTATCGAACGCGAGGCGTTCGCTATTGTTTACAGTTTAGAAAAACTTAGACCCATGCTGGTTGGCACAGATATTACTGTTTATACGGATCACAAGCCCTTGAAACATCTATTTACCAGTGAAATGAAAAATCCTCGTATCCAACGATGGGCCATTTCTTGGGGATGGGCATATTCTTGGTGAATATGCATGCAAAATTGAATACATTTCAGGTCCCAAAAACGTAGCTGCTGACATGCTTTCCCGTTTGCACAACACGACCCTCGCTGGAAATCTGAACGACAATGAACATTTTGACTGGCAAGGAGAAACGGCAGACATAAACATGACTTCAGACGTTCATGTTGTTGACAACGCTGTCAAAATGCCGATTGAGTCAGATGAATCAGAACAGAAAACACTAGACTATCACAATTTTGATCAAAACGTACTAAGACAAGCTCAGCTTGCAGATGATGAACTAAAAACTATTATTTCGGAACTACAGGCCCAAGACCCAAATCCTCAGTTGTTGTCAAAATACTGTTTCGAAGATGATCTTTTGTATCATGTTGAAAAAGGTACAAAAACCAGACCACAAACTCGCATGCAACTCGTTATCCCACCAAGCTATCGGAAAATCATTCTTGAAGGAGCACATGATGGTTACTTAGGAGGTCATTTAGGCATAGAGAAAACAACTGACAAAATCCTGAAATCATACTATTGGCCTAATCTTCTAAAAGACACAATACAGTACGGTCAGTCCTGTGAAACGTGTCAGCGAAAGAAACTGAGCAAAGAGAGACGTCCTATGCAGGACATGCCGATGCCTACCGCACCCATGGAAATCGTAGGCATTGACACATGTGGCCCATTTCCAGTCACAGATGAAGGAAACAAATATGTCTGCACTATAGTTGATCATTTCAGCGGATGGCCCGAGGCATACGCTATCCCAGATAAATCTGCCAACACCATGGCACAGCTTCTCCTGAGTGAATTCATCCCTCGCCATGGATGTCCCCGGCTCATTATTAGCGACCAGGGAACAGAATATTGCAATGCACTATTAGATCTGGTGAACAAAGAGTTAGGAATTTCAAGGATTCGGACATCAAGCTATCATCCTCAATCAAACGGTAAAACAGAACGCTTTCACCGTTGCATGAACGAGATGATACAAAAAAAAATCAGTGAAGATCAGACCAAGTGGGATCAGATCTTACAACCATGTTTAGGCGCTTATCGCATGAGTAAGAATGAGTCAACAAAATACTCTCCCTACTTTGTTATGTATGGACGCGACCCCGTGCTACCTGTAGACACGCTACTTCAGCCCCGTCTTTGCTACTCTGGGGAAGATTACGTGCCTGTCATGTTTGAACACCTGCACAACGCATACACTCATGTCGCAAACAACATACAACAGACCAGGGACCACAACAAATCACTCATTCAGAAATCAGCGACTACGTCCAATTTCAAGCCTGGTGACTTGATTTTCTATTTCGACCCTTCAGTACAACCAGGTAACTCTACTAAACTTACACTTTATTGGAAAAACTACTTCCGTATTGTATCTAAATTGGGAGAAGAAAATTGCTGCATCAAAAACATGCGAACAGGGAAAACAAAAATAGTGCACTCAGAAAATCTTCGTCATCGGGATTCGAACGACGCGTGGGACAGGACATACGATTCGGTTCGTAACCCTGTACAGGTAAGTATCAGGCCAGAAGATCGGCCCATCCGTCAACAGCCGCTTGCGAGCCACACGACTGCCCTTCAGTGACCAGGTTTGGTATACCACTGGAGGTCAGTCGCAGCCAGCTCAGACGATGCAGCCAACGGACGACTACCTACTGCCGTCATCTAATCCTGGAGCTCAGCAGATGAGAGGAGCTGCTGTAGGAGAAGAAGTGGAAACAGAAGCAGAAGAGAATGCAAAAAGCAGCAGAACATATAAGTCCGCTACAGCCTTCACTCAGCAACCGCCAGCCCCGCAGTCTTCTCGCCACATTCACCGGAAGGTGGCGAGCACGGCCAGCTGACACCGCTGTCACAGAGGAGCACAGCACCAACGTCGGTGCCACAGATGAGATTACTTCCTCAGGTCGCAAGGTCCCCCTGCCTGACCCTGCTGACACTAACGCTCCTCTCGAAGGTTATAGGTACGCAAACGTCAGGCAAAGGTACGTACCAAAAAGGCAAAATGACTCATCTGATGAGCGGACTAACGACAATGACAAGAGACCAAGGATCCAGTATGACTCAGACTGCTTGTCTAACGGGACAGCAGCCCCAAATGTCGCTCTTATACAGCAAACATTTGGAAATGCAGCATTGGCTAACTTTGACGATCTGCTCGACTGGTACCCAAAAGTCTGTGCGTTATTGATTTGTGTGAAGCTTCTGTTTCCAGACATTGACTAATGCGTATTTCTGTCATTACAGGCGATGACCATGCGGCTCCCGACGATCGCACTCTTTGGCTGGCTCGCCCTGATGCTCCATGCATCATCGGAACCTACCCCAACTGACCCCGGGCATCTCTTCATCCCCGTCGGTAAAATATACCCAAGCAATAGCTCATGGGCAGTTACCGTCACCACTAACATGATCCCATATCGCGCGCAAATTACCCTGTTGGCTCAATCAACCAAGCGACTGAATAATATATCCCAATTGATCAAGGTCCCAACTAGCAGCTAACAGAACAAGCGGTTCCAATAAACAGGCGTCGGACAATGCTGAAAGTTTCGCTGCAGCGATTAGACTCGGCCGTCAGCCAACTGCGACGCGAGGGCTCCGATGTCTACCATACCTTCAGCGACATCCTGTACCCCCCATCATACCAAGGCCCCTCGCAATCTGGACCCGAGACCCTGCCCCCTCAGGCGGAAGCGAGGTTTAATTAATGGCATTGGAAACGTCATGTCATCCCTGTTTGGCACAGCAACTGAAAGCGAGATTAAGCATCTCACGAATAACTTAAAACTTGTCAACGAAAAGGACATTGCTATCGCTCATAAATTCAATGGTACCCTTCAGGTTCTGAACGCTACGCGTGGCTCTACCAACAAAAATCGTCTTGCCCTCCGCTCTCTTACAAAAGCTGTAAACTCTATGACTAAGGCATTCTCATGATTTAAACTGAGACAGTCCGTGAGAAACAACGCGGATATTGATACATCACTATATGTCTCTGAGGTAACCGCCAATGTTCTCAGGGTAACACAGAGCATTCAACGCCTCTATTCAGAACTTAACATGTTGTCGCACAAACTTGCCCTAGCCCAAGCCGGCATACTTCACAAAGGACTCATCCCTCGAGTGGAGTTTGTACGCATCCTCCGCAGAATCACAAAAACTTGCCGACTAACTTCGCTTTGGCCATTTGATACCCAGCAAACTGCCGAATACGTCAGATTGGTCAAAACCAAACTGATTGAAGGTAAAGATGCATATCACGTTTGTTCTACGTGCCCCTACTTCATACGCTTCATGCCTTTTGATATGTATCGCCTTCTTCCCTTACCAAGTACCTATGCATCATCATAATGTCTCTTTAAGTACTATCCCAACGAGCCCCGATATCTCTTGATGTCAGAAAATCGGCAACACTATATCCAGCCCGAATCAGTCTGAGATTGAGACCTGCATCCTTGCCCGTCAACCTTCTGCCCACTACATGAACCTGCCTACTCACCGCTGGTCAACGTCCTGTGTCACCGCCCTCTTTCGACGTGACTCCGCCGCTATTCAGTCCCTCTGTTCTCCGCAAATACAGCCTTCAAACGACGCGCCTAAAGCCTACTATCTGACTAAAGGTCAGTGGTTAGTAGTCTCCAGACCTCCATTTCAAATTACTGTCCTTTTGTGCCTCCCCACAGAACAGTCAAACGCTATATATACACCAAAGCCGTCGACATTGTGTCCCTCAAAATTGAATGCTCCGCTTCGGTGATTCCTTCTACCTGCCTCCCTACTACGCCAGTGAGACGCATCTAGAACTCCCTGCTTTCCGCCTGATGCACTGTATCACAATAACTCTTGCCAATCTGGCGACCGGAGTGGTCTGATACCTTATGTAACATCACCACCCGTAATGTCTCCCTCCTTCCCCCGTTGCACCTGACTTGCATGAACCGCTGACGCTTATTTTAATCGCCTGAAGCCCTCCCACTTGAGCAGGTTCAGATTGATAGCCCCTCGGTGTTTTCCAAAACAATGCTGCTTCTCATTGTTATTGGGCATCATGACATTTGCTGTCTTTGCTTTATGATTAAGCATTGCTGCCCGAGCCGAGGTCACTATGCTTTTCCCCGTTTCCCTGTGATTCGCCCCGCTCCCACGTCTGTGCCCCCTGAGCCAGCCATTCGAACTGCAGGAGTCGATACCGATGGTCTCGCCTCCGCCAACGCCGGCCGGTTGACCATGAGTACGGGCATGCCACCGTACGCTCTGCACAGCCTACATCCATTCGCCGGGCAGGACGCAGCACCGACACGTGGTGCTGTTCCATCTGCCGCCTCGGCCCAGACCATGACCACACTACCTGATGTGCGTCCCGGTCGCCCGATTATCTCCCCTGGTGCGAGGCACCTTCTCTTCCCGACGACTGGCCGTCGTCGCTGGCTGCGCGTGCTCCCAACCCCGTGCCGCGTAGCACTCGCCGCTCCGGTGGCTCCCATGGCCACGCTTCCACGCGTGCGCCCAGTGTTAGTGTGGGTTTTGTAACCCTTATGGGGTGTTGTTTCACCGCCCATTGGGTCCGCGAGTGTTGGTATTGTGTCTCCCTTTGCCCTTCCAGCATCGGGAGGCGAGCATTTTTTTCTCTCTCGTTTCGTATGCAAAAATGCTTGTTTTCATTAGGGGGGGGAGGTGTTGTAACAGCCGGGATTGGGATTAGCCCTAGTTTTGGATGGGATTAGCCCTAGCTCTGCGTGCTCTGTATTAGTTAGTTAGCTGTAAGACGGTTTTCTTATTTTGTTTTTAGCCGCTGGTCTGTGCCTTCCGCATTGCGCCATATAGGTTTCGTTGGCGCCACAATGTCGGGCTCCCGCAGCCCAGGCTATCCATCACACGCACGGCATGTGACACGTGGTATAGTTGGTGGGTATTTTCTTAACGACGACCGAGCAGCTCTGCCTCGAGTCGAGCTGTCAGAGACTAGTGAGAGACTTGGAGCAAAAACCATAAAACTGTCAGTGATAGGGCGTATTGGGGAGCAGAGATATCCCACGCATCTAGTTGGCCTCGCTCGCTGTCACTGACCTCGCTCGCTGTCGGCGTCAGAAGGGCGGTGCCCAGCACTGTTGCTAAGGACGACGACTAGTTGGAACCGGCTAGCGCCGGTATCTAATGACGTCAGAAGCGACCTTTGGCCTGAGTATAAAACGGCTCTCTGCCGGCAGTGAGGGAGGTAAGCCAGTTCGAAGCTGGACCGAGTCGCGCTAACATCTCGTCTCTCTGTTGCCTCCGCCACTTGGACACTCACCACTTTGGCGATACAGTAACCATTGTTTACGTGGCACTCTGCCTGTGACCTGACTCTCTGTTGGCTAAGTGAACCGGAGTTGGCCTCTGTGTGTCTACTCTGCGTGTCTACTGCTTCAAATATCACCTCTGCCGTCTACCTCTGATCTTTTGCCGAAGCTGGTGGTGGTGCAGCCATTGCATCCACCAACAGCCACTGACGAGAGTGGGACGTTACAAACACCCACCACACCCACACACCCCACACACACACCCACAACACCCACACCCACCACCCCCCACACCCACCACACCCACACCCCACCACACCCACACCCCACCCACACCCACACCCACCACACCCACACCCACCACACCCACACCCACCACACCCACACCCCACCACACCCACACCCACCCACCCACACCCACCCACCAACACCCCACCACACCTACCACCCACCACACCCACCACCCACCCACAACCCACACCACCACCCACACACCCACCACACCCACACCCACCACACCACACCACACACCCACACCCACCACCCACCCACCACACCCACACCCACCACACACCCCAAAACCCCCCACCCACCACACCCACACCCACCACACCCACACCACCCACCCAAACCCACAACCCCACACCCACCCACACCCACACCCACACCCACCACCCCCACCCACCCACACCACACACCACCACCACCCCCCACCACGATCCAGCCCACACACCCACACCACCACACCCACACCCCCTACACCCACACCCCCACACCCCACACCCCCCATTACCCACACCCACCACACCCACCCACCACCCCCCACCCACCCACCCACACCCACACACCCACCCCACCACACCCACCACCACACCACACCCACACCCCACACCCACCCCACCCCACACCACACCCCACACCACCACCCCCCCACCCACACCCACACCCACACCCCCACCACACCCACACCCACCACACCCACACCCACCACACCCACACCCACCCACACCCCACCCCACACCCACACCCACCACACCCCACACCCCACCACACCCACACCCACACACCCACACCCACCCCCACACCCCACCACCCACCACACCCCACCCACCCACACACCACACCCACCACACCCACCCCACCCCCCCCACTACCACCCCCCCACCGCCCACCACCCCCACACCCACCCCCCCACACCCACCACACCCCACCACCCCACCCCCCCCCCACACCCACCACCCCCACACCCACACCCACCACCCCCCCAACCACCCACACCCACCACACCCACCACCACCCCCACCCCCACCCCCCCACCCACACCCACCCCACCCACCCCCACACCCCACCACCCAACCCACCCCACCCCACCACACCCACCACACCCACACCCACCACACCCACACCCACCACACCCACACCCACCCCACCCACACCCACCCACACCCACACCCACCACCCCCACACCCACCACACCCACACCCACCACCCCACACCCACCACACCCCACACCCACCCCCACCCCCCCCCCCCACCCCCCCCCCCCCACACCCCCCCCCCCCCACCCACCCCCCCCCCCCCCACCCCCCCCCCCCCACCCACACCCCCCACCCCCCCCCCACCCACCACCCCCCCCCACCCACCCCCCCCCTACCCCACCCCCCCCCCACCCCCCCCCCACCACCCCACCCCACCCACACCCCCCCCCCACCCACCACACCCACACCCACCACACCCCCACCCACCACACCCCCACCCCCCCCCACCCCCCCCCACACCCCCCACCCCCACCCCACCCCCACCCCCCCCCCCCCCCCCCCCCCCCCCCCCCACACCCACACCCACCACACCCCACCACCCCCCCACACCACCCACCCCACCCACACCCACACCCACCACACCCCCCCACCCCACCCACACCCACCACCACCCCCCACCACCCCCACACCCCACACCCCACCCACCACCCCCCCACACCCACCACACCCCACCCACCCCACACCCCCACCCCACCACACCCACCACACCCCACCCCATACACCCACCCACACCCACCACCCCACCCACCACCCACACCCACCACACCCACACCCACCACCCCCACACCCCACCCACACCCACACCCCCACACCCACACCCCCACCACCCCACCACCCACCCCACCCACACCCACCACACCCACCACACCCCACCCCCCACCCACCACACCCCCACCCACCACCCCCACCCACCCACACCCACCCACACCCCCACACCCACCACACCCACACCCACCACACCCACCCCACCCCCCCCCACACCCACCCCACCCCACCCCCACCCCCCACCCCACACCCACCACACCCACCCCCACCCCACCCCATCCCACCCCCACCCACCCCCACCCCCCCCACCCCACACCCCCACCCACCACACCCACCCCACCCCCCACACCCACCCCCACCACACCCCACACCCACCACCCCCACACCCACCACACCCCCACCCCAACCACACCCACACCCACCACACCCACACCCCCACACCACCCACCCACCCCACCCCACCACCCACCCCCACCCACACCCACCCACCCACCCCACCCCACACCCCACCCACCCACACCCCCCACACCCACACCACCCCACCACACCCACCACAAACCCACACCCACCACACCCCACCCACCCACCCCACACCCACACCCACCACACCCCACACCCACCACACCCACCCCCACCACACCCACCCCACCACACCCACACCCACCCACACCCACACCCACCACACCCACACCCACCACACCACACCCACCACACCCACACCCACCACACCCACACCCACCACCCACCCACACCCACCACACCCCACCACCACCCCACCCCACAACCCACCCACCCACCCACACCCACACCCACCCACACCCACACCCACCACACCCACACACCCACCACACCCCACACCCACCACACCCACACCCACACCACCCACACCCACACCCACCCCACACACCACCACACCCACACCCACCACACCCACACCCACCACACCACACCCACCTACACCCACACCCACCACACCACACCCACAACACCCACACCCACACACCACACCACACACACCCACACCCACCCACCACACCCACACCCACACCACACCCACACACCACACCCCACACCCACACCACACACACCCACACCCACCACACCACCACACCCACCACACCCACACCCACACCACACCCACACCCACACCCACCACACCCACACACCCCACACCCACACCCACTACACCCACACCACACCACACACCCACCACACCCCACCACACCCACCCACACCCACACACCCCACACCCACACCACCCACACCATCCCACACCACACCCCCCACACCCACCACCCCACACCCACACCCACACCCACCACCACCCACACCCACCCACACCCACACCACCCCACCACCACACCCACCCACACCCACACACCCCACCCACACCAACCCACAACCCACACCCCCCACACCCACATCCCACCACACCCACACCCACCACACCCACACCCACACACCCACACCCACCACACCCACACCCACCACACCCACACCACCACACCCACACCCACACACCCACACACCACTACACCACCACACCCACACACCACACCCACACACACCACACCACACACCACACCACACCACCACACCACCACCCACACCACCCACACCCACCACACCACACCCACACACCCCACACACACCACACCCACACCACCACCACCCACACCACACCCACATCCCACACCCCACCACACCCACACCCACCACAACCACACCACACCCACACACCCACACCCACCACACCACACACCCACACCACTACACCCACCACACCCACACACCACACAACCCACCACACCCACACACACCACCACACCCACAACCCACCACACCCACACACCCACACCACACCCACCACCCACACACCCACACACACCACCCACACCCACCTACACCCACACCCACCACACCCACACCCACCACACCCACACCACACCACACCCCACACCACACCCACCACCCACACCCACACCACCCACACCCACACCACCACACCACACCCACACCCACACACCCACACCACACCACACCACACCTAACCCACACCCCCACACCACACACCACACCCACAATCCCACCACACCCACACCCACCACACCCACACCCACCACACCCACACACCCACCACACCCACACCACACCACAACCCACACCCACCACACCCACAACCACCACACCCACACACCACACCACACTTCCACACACCCACACCCACCACACCCACACCCACCACACCCACACCCACCACACCACACCCACCACACCCACACCACCACACCCACACCACACAACCCACACACCACACCCACCACACCCACCCCACCCCACTCACCACACCCACACCCACCACACACCCACAACCCACACCCACCCACACCCACACCCACACCCACACCCACACACACACC
The DNA here is from genome assembly GCA_036785665.1 of Chirona hameri. NCBI lineage: Eukaryota > Metazoa > Arthropoda > Thecostraca > Balanomorpha > Balanidae > Chirona > Chirona hameri. The sequence goes on along the minus strand of JAXIVJ010015491.1, from coordinate 1,749 downwards.
ACCACCCACCCACACCACCACACCCACACCCACACACCCACACCCACCACACCCACACCCACCACACCCACACCCCACCACACCCCACACCCCACCACACCACACCCACCACACCCACAACCCACCACACCCACACCCACCACACCCACACCCACCACACCCACACCCACCACACCCACACCCACCACACCCACCATCCCACCACACCCACACACCAACCCACCACACCCACACCCACCACACCCACACCCACCACACCCACTACCCACCACACCCGACACCCACCACACCCACACCCACCACACCCACACCCACCACATCCCACACCCCCCTACACCACAACCCACACCCCACCACACCCACACCCACCACACCCCACCCCACAACCCACCTACCCGACCCACTAGCCCACACCCACCACACCCACACCCACCACACCCACAGCCCACCACACCCACACCCACACACTTCCCACACCCACCACACCCACACTCCACCACACCCACACCCACCACACCCACCACACCCACCACACCCACAACACCACCACACCCACACCACCACACCCACACCCACCACACCCACACCCACCACACCCACACCCACCACACCCACACCCACACACCACACAACACCCACACCCACCACCACACCCACACCCACTCACACCCACCACACTCCACACCCACCACACCCACACCCACTCACACCCACACCCACACCACCACACCCACCACACCCACACCCACCACACCCACACCCACCACACCACACCCACCACCCACTCCCATTAACCCACCACACCCTACCACACACCCCACCACACTCACACCCACACCACCACACCCACACCCACCACTACCCACACCCACACACCCACACCCACCACACCCACACCCACCACACCCACACCCACCAGCACCCACACCCACCACACCCACACCCACCACACCCACACCCACCACACCCACACCCACCCACACCCACACCCACACCACACCACCACACCCACACCCACCACACCCACCACACACCCACCACACCCACCACTACCACCACACCCCCCACACCCACACCCACCACACCAACAACCCAACCACACCCACCCACACACTACCACCACCACACCCACACCCACCACACCCACACCCACCACCCATCACCCAGCCACACGCCACACCCACCACTCCCAACACACACCCACCACCCACCACACCCACACTTCTACCACACCCACAACCCACACACACCCACACCCACCTACACCCACACCCACACACACGCCACTACCCACCACACCCCCACACCCACACCACTCACACGACACCCACATACCCCACACCCTCCACACCACCACACCCACCTACACCCACACCCACCACACCCACACCCACCACACCCACACCCACACAGCACCACACCCACACCACACACAGACCCACACCCACCACCACTACCACCACCCACAACCCACCACACCCACACCCACACACACCCACACCCACCACACCCACACCCCACCACACCCACACACACCTCACACCCACACCCACCCACACCCACACCCACCTCACACCCACACCCCACCCACCCACACCCACCACACCCACCACACCCACTACCCACCTACCCACCACACCCACCAACACCCACCACACCACACCCACCACACCCACCACCCACTCACACCCACACACCCACCACACCCACCACACACACACACCCACCACACACCCACACACCCACCAC